>JAHZNB010003203.1:0-31588 GCA_027744295.1 Callyntrura guangdongensis | reverse complement strand
ATGATTTCGACAAAGTGGCAAGCTTCCCCATTCATGTTCATTTATCATTTCGTACAGGCAAAAAGTACATACTTACAACCACCAATGGTAAAAAAAACAGAGCCGGTGAAAGTAAATAGATTTTTCTTCTTATACCTATGAGCCAAGTGATGAAGTATATTTACTTTGTGTAGTTTTAATTCAATGTATCATTTCACAGAGAAACATACACATAATATCCTTTCCTTGTGCTGTTGAACATACAACATGGTAGTGGTAAATCGAACGAAAAGCCGGATCAGAGAATCAGACAGAAAAAAGTTGATGAATTGGAATTAGGGAAAGTGGAATTGGAAATGGCAGGAAGGAGAAAAGATAACAAATAGGGTAGTGGAAGAACATATTTGCTATGTAAGCTATACTTGAACATAACAAAGCCGATCCGGGATGACCGTGAACAAAAAATGGTAAGCCTCTGAAAGTGTAATTATTAACATATGCCTGAAAAGACGGGAAAGAAACGCTGTATTGCAACCACATCTCTGCCAGCAGCACATTCACGTGTATGTATGGCGGATACATACATATATATCAAGTATGTATATATGTGCATGTCCTTCGTTACTTATCACTTAAAAAGGACCGGCTTTTTTCGGCAGAGTAGACTGAAAAGAGAAACGAGTGGACAGCGGAGCAGTAATCGGAGAAAATCCTATTTCCAGAGAAAAAAGTCATCCACAATTTTCTATTCTATTATTATATGCCTCGCTCCTTTCGATTTTTCTCTTTCAACATGCCAGTAGGGTATAGTTCAACTCACAGGACGACTCACAGGAGTTCATTTAGTTTTTCCAGGCACTTATTTGCTGTACACTGTGAGTCTGTGAGCGATAACATATTGAGCGTATTACGTCCTTATGGATCCCTGGATCTGACAATCTGGTGTTCATTCGAGCAGTGCTCGCTAGTATTAAATTTGAATATGAATGGATGTTTTCGGAGAATAGTGGTTGTGCCTTGGTTGGGTCATCGTCGCCTCGGTGCACACCGAACCTTCCCCAAATACGCAACAGTAACACACACATGTACGAGTGCTACGTTTTCTCCATATAATCACGAGAGTAGGCACAAGTATAGCAAAAAAAAAAATGTTAACCTTACTTCAACAAACACACGATCTCTTTTCATTTACAAGAATGCATGAGTGTGTAGCGTACATCAGCCTAAATTTGAGAGTAGCACAGGAAAATATGTTTTGTGTACTAATTAGTTCCGACATGGAACCCCGTCCTGAGCTGTTACGCTATCAAGTGTCCAGGTTAAGAGTATTTAGGATTTAAAGGTAAATAAGCACCATTCTACGAGAGAAGATCACAATCATCAGACTTTAGCGTAGAACTCCATCTACGCGAGTAAAAAGTTCGTTTGTTAATTTAAAAAACCCACTCTTTGCCTTGAAGATCAAATCATCTAATTTCATCAGGAATGACGATAGAGTTAAAAGTCAACATTTCCTTCACCTAATTTGTTAAAACAGTATGGGTGATTTATTCTGAGTTGATGATGCTACCCAACATGATAAATTACACGGATTCGCAGCCCGAACTTTATGGTACACTAGGGTTTAAAAATGAATGCAATTTGAGTTGTCAGCTTTGGCTTACATCCTACTAAATGTTTTCAAGGACTTTTCAAGTCCCCAGAGTCCTCAGGTACTCCATTCACTGAATACTTGGAATAAATACAAATGGGACCATGTATGCAAAGTAACGTATACCGGTTCAGGAACAGAAACTCTGAGCACACACACTGATGTCTCTTTTCTCTTTCCCTACTTCTTTGAGTACATATTACATAATATATTGTATACGTATATGTATGTGCAGCGCTAACATACCACAATCGTGTGTTTATCCTTGACTCGCCATACGACAGATAAAACGCTCTAAAGGCATACTTGGGTGGAAAAGTGACAAACGGAAAGCACTTGAATTCAGTACTTCCCAAAGTAAGCAAGCAAACGAACATTCAGTACATAAGAATTTCTCTACCAAACCAACCGTATCTAAAACAAACAAGCGGAGGTGTGCAGTGTATACTTACCAGAGCACAGCACCCAAATACATTATTACGTGACCAGAGCATCGAGCACAGTCAATTCAACAAATCAAACTGAGACCTATTCAAATCAATGAAATCCATACTATAAATAGGAATATATACATATTAATTTGTCTTTATATTTGTGGTTCTCGTTTTGTATGGCTACCTTGATTATTCCTTTCCCGTGTATTTCTCCGATGACCTTCATGTGAATAGTGTGAATCATGCCTAGGTTGTAAATGCAGGTAGGTACATAATGCTACAATCTGCACCAGCGCAAGAACTAAAGGTAAAATGAAACTTACACGAGCATTGCGCGCGAGATGAATTAAAAAAGCAATAATATGGTACACAAATGAAGTACATACTCCTATTAATGTTATGTTATGCTCCCTGTTTAATTCAAATATTCTCTGTACTTATACTCAACAACCATGTATAATATTCGTCAATCGTGTTAGTATAAGTTCATATAGTCAAGTCGTACGAGGCCTGCTCTACTCCAGATATTATCTTTTGATATTGCTAGAGGAGAGTTGTCGAAGAGTCAAGTCAAGAGATAGCTAAGATAGCACAC
Source organism: Callyntrura guangdongensis (assembly GCA_027744295.1). Lineage (NCBI taxonomy): Eukaryota > Metazoa > Arthropoda > Collembola > Entomobryomorpha > Paronellidae > Callyntrura > Callyntrura guangdongensis. Next base: position 28,929 of record JAHZNB010003203.1, on the reverse strand, counting down.
AACACATTTGATCGAATCGCTTGTCACTCCCTTTTGCTTGTCAGTAAACCTAATTGACAGCCCTCACAGCTTTTGAAAACACTACGTACGCATATTAGAGCTAGCTCAAACACATTCAACTGCAGAGAGAGAGAGAGAGAGAGCGGAATAGGGAGAGCGACAAGAGGAAAGCAAACAACTTTTTGGCGTTTGCATTTGCTCGCTGTTGTTGTTGCTGCTGCTGCGGATATTCTCTGGCTTTGTTAGCAAAGAACACACTGTACACACACACTGGTTCTTATCCGTCCGTACTTCGTACTTACCTTATTTCTTGTATAGAATTTCCTACCACTACCGCCGAAGCAAATATATAATTTACTTCTCTCTCTCTCTCTCTTTCTAAATGCGTGTTTTTAAACCGTGGCACTGTGAATGAGAGAGGACACGAGAAAGACGAGAGAATGAATAGCAAAATATTATCCGCTCATCATTTTCAGACTTCACCGTAGTCTTCATCCTCGTCGTCGTCATCATCACTGGTTTGTATATATGATTTACTCGTGTGTGTGTTTTCTTTATAACCAATAAGCATTTTCTCGTTGTGTAATATGTTCTTTACCAAATGTAAAGCTACTATGCATACTTACAAATAAAATGGTGTCGTTTTGAAGTACCGAACTGACGAAGAGACCGATGAGCTGTGATAGATATTCAATCATATTTTTAAAATGAATAGAAGAGAGAGAGAGAGAGAGATGTATAGAAAAACATACATACGGCTATATTATACATTCAATGTAGAAAAACGAGGGTTGTAATACAAGCGGTGAAGATGAATATCTAATTGTCAATCCAATTCAAAAAGGTAAAAGCTAGCGATAGTGAGAGAGAGAGAAATAGAGATTGGATTGGAGAATAGAATAGCCCATTAAATTTTTGAATTGGGTAAAGTTCCCCCAGTCATCATCATCGTTGTCCAACAAATAACATTCTGAATGACTATGACAGATTTTATGAATACTTAAATACAGCTTCAGCCAACAGCCCGGTCGTGTTACAAACAACTCCACATTATCTATAAAACATACTTTCATGCTGGCAATGACGATGATAATACTGAGATATACTACATATAGTAGCAGCAGAGAATGATGCAGCAGCAAATGCATGGAAAGGTAAATTGTGAATGTGGATGGACGGGTGGATGGTTGTTGTATTGGTTGAGTGAATAGTTTCGTGAATTTGAACTGATTCGTTCATTTAATCAACAAAATGTCTCTAATAAAAAGTCACAAGAAGTCGACATTCAATAATAATAATAGTATTATACCGAAATAGAATGGAACGAGTAGTCAATAGCGCATGTATTTCAATCTCCCTTGATTATATTGATTAATTGTTGATGGGATGAATGTATTTGTCTACTTGTCTGCCTATTTGTGTTGTTGTTCGATTCGTTTTACATTATGTGTTCTCTAAACACACATTTTTATTGATAACTCCTCATGTACGTGTTTGGGTATGCATGTGTATGCATGCATATATTCTTGTTCTATGTGTACTACAGCGCACATTTTCGACATCATCATGACCCGAAATTTTTCAGGTATTCACAGTCAATTTATCTTTCTTCTAGTTGTAGTCTGCACATCTGCACTTGCACTTGGCAGCATCAGCAACTGGGAAAATGTAGTAGATTTAAATTAATGCTGAGATAAATTCTCTCTGTGTATCTCTCTGTGTTCCTAGCTCCTTTTTCATTTGACTATTGTTTCAAAAATATTTTTGTAATTGCATGACTTGACGTATATTATCTTTCTTCGGCACCGCAACAACAATGCGATTCGTCAACAACATCTGGTAAAACTACTACGACTGCTCAACCACTGAACACACTGCTGTTCTTTCTTTTACTCCAAAACATGATATATTTAAACTTAAAAAAGCAAAAAAAGAAATGCATGAGACAAATAATAGTTGCATACGACGCATATGTGGGTAGGTGCCTTTTTAGACCACACGGTCTTGTAAAAATTTACAGTTTGTATTCACAAGGTTGACCTTGAAAGCAGATAAAGAGAAGAAGCAAACGATTATGCTTTCATCAACGAATCTATCTGTTCATACATCTCTTCTCGTTTTCTCTCTGCTGCTGCTGTGCCGTTTCACTGTGCACAAGTGCGCATACTACACCAGACAGACGGAGAGAGATACATATCCTATTCATCCCTCGTCGCCTCACTTTGTCTTGTTCTATACAATTTTAACGAATTTGGAATGCCTGCTAACTTTTAAACAATAACTCTCGAAAAAGTCGATCTACCACTGACAGGAAGATGGAAAAACAAGGAAAGAAAAACTAAAACTATGGCTGAGTAGTTATGAACACAGTATCGTCATCAGAGGTAGGTAGGTCCACTTAAGCAAGAATAGCTGTAGTAGTGGCGTAGATCTGCTGGTAGTGGTAGAAATGATGAAGACGAAGAAAAATAAATACATATATAGAAGAAAGAACTCATTTCAAAAGAGCAGACAGGTCAACTGATGAGGAATGACAAAGATGCATTACAGCATGAGATCTGCTGCAAGAATGGAAAGAAAAAGGAAGAGAACAAGTTAAAAGAATCCATAAAAAGTAAAGGGAGAAGCTGAACGAACAGGAGATTCTGTTGTGCACCGTCTACAAACAGGCAGTAACATATCAGTTCTCTCAAGGCTCCAAGTTAACAACTCACGAAAGAAGTGTACTGCACTGGTATTTGTTTTGAGTTTTTTGATACACACATGTGTGTATTGCTTCGTATCGTGTGTGTTTCTGTGATGATGTAAGAAAATGAATCTGGCATTGAGGTTGCTTTCTGTGTGAAATGGTGGAGTTGTGGGTAGAAGACATACAAGGAACATAGTAGATGATGATAAAAGCCGATCGGTCGTTCTGTTTTAAAGTAACGTGCATGCCTGCGGGTTAAAAGTAGGTGAGCAACTATGTACCTACGTTTGTATTGGGTGAGCTATATGAGCTCTATGGATTATGTACGGGTAGTGTGAAGAAGAAGTGCATGGTGGTGTGCAGATTAAAAAATTACATATAATATTCATTTTTTAAGAGAGAATTTCAACCAGCTCTGTTCATAAATGGAAACTTCTGCTATGATTTGTAAACCCCAATTCTTATTATCATCTCACACCTTTTGGCCCTTGCGCTTTGTCCATTCTTTCTTTATGCGAAGAAGAAAATGAAAAATTTATAGTAGTAAATGAATGGTCTGATGTCTGATTACTTTTGTGGGTACAGTGACGATGATGTTGTGGTGGTGTTGGTGCAAATCAATATGTAGCTGCTGTGCTGAGTGCTGAGCATAAGGAGCAACGGAGTTGTATAGAAATCAATGGGTACCTGCTCCTTTTAATACTTTTCACACTTATTGTACGACAAAGCCAAATCCCATGTACACGAAGATGCTTTTAGCTCCCTTGAAAGACTGTTTGATTTAATGCCACGGTCAATAATTTAAGCACATTGACTTCAAATGAACTGCCTCATAAGTCCGTGACTTATGCCGACTTATTGACTGTCTCTCACACAGCGAACGAATGAATACCATACACCATACTATATGCACACTCCTACTCCCAAAGTTGAACTTGTAAGTCCTCATCTAATCCATTTGTCCTTCCATTTTTGCCTTTTTGAAGATCGTCAAGAATAAAGAAAAAGTGAGTACACCTTCAGCACAAGGGATTCACACACGCACACATTACTAAAATACTCTTACAAAAAATTGAATTGTGAGAGTTTCTATTTTGTGTTATCATTAGTCTAAAGTCTACATCTACATATGAAAAATTAGAGTTAATCGCATGAACTCACCACCACCTTCTCCTCCTTAACTTTTCACTGTTAACAAATTGTGAAATGATGACAAAGAAAAAGAAGAAAGGACAACAACAACTCAGCGAAAAAACCTAATCAGACGCGAACAGACAGACAGGTTCACTTACTGATCTATTGCATATTGCCTGACGGCGAGCAGCAAGGGTACTCAGTACTCAGGAAAAATCCCTGAGATCCTGCCAAAAGGATAATTTATGTTTCAGGTTCCTTTATTTGGCTTTCTACCACTATTTTACCCCTTACTATTCTCCTACCCATCGTCCCTTTTTGTGTAAATGTGCTTTTGTGAGAAAACTAGAGTTGGTCGCGGATGCTGTATCGGATACACTTGTCGACGTTAAGCCCGGTTTGGGTTCAAAAAGACCCAAAAATTATTTTGTGCAGATTATTGCTACATGTACAAAATAGAAGCTCTTGTTTAAAAAAACCAAAAGATTTTTGACCATCTAATACTATAACAGCGTTACAAGTGTCGGCTGCAGGCAAAAAACCAAACTACCTCGGGCGTAACAATAACCCAACAACCAAACTTTTCATCAAACTCATTTTATAGTAAAAAAAAAGTTTAAATAGGAAAAAAAACTTTTGAATTTTTTTATGAAAAACATTCGAGTATTCTACGTCGTGACTCACCTGTTTGCTAACAAAACTACTGCAAAACCTAACCTTCACAGAGAGACCATCATCATTATTATTGAAACCTATTAAAGAAGCAATAGATTATAGGATTACACGCCATCCTGTGTTGGCAGTGCTGATTATTATTTTTTTTAAAAAAAGGTTGACATACATGCTTTCAGTTTTTTTACAAAAAGTAAAAAAAAATCAATAACTTACATAACTTCTCTTTCTCTCCTTTTCTACAGCCAACTAACTGCACTTCACCTTTATGAACATTTTACACTTTGTCTACGTGGAATTAAATTACTTCGCTGGTAATCGCAATAATAAAGGTGCACGCACGATGTTGGCGTTGATGATGATGATGATGCACTATATGATCCAGTCCGGTGGAGAAAAAAATACTCAAGACAGGATAAAGAACCTGTTTAAAATACACTAACATTACCAGGCAGGTCTACTGCTGCTGCTGTTACTTTTTCTCATTGTCAGTAATGAAGTGTAGTAAATTGTAAAATTTACATCAAAATGTCGTTTTAAGAAATATTACTTTACTTATTGCTTTGATGCCTCTGCTTCGTTGATGTTGTTGCTCTCTCTGTGTTCAAGTAAACAAGTTATCCCTAATTAGCAATTGTAGTGTCTACAGGACATGAATTCTACTCTCCTCAACGGCTCACTTTTATGTAGCACTATTAGTGCTACTACTTCCAATCAAATGATTGCAACTACCATCGTACCACCACCACCGCAGCCGCCACTCTCCGTCTTTGATTTATGTCTTTTCTCATCATCATCGACATAAACTACAAAACCGCCAGAGGACTCGACAAGATTTTAAAGTTTAAAAAAGGTTCACTTACTGTCACTTCATTACGGTAATTGCTTTGCAATGTTTTTGAGTTATTGGACTTTTTCATGTTTCGTTGTTTTTGCTCTTCTCAGCTTTTTTTTGCAATTTTACAGCTGTTTCCTACCGTCAGCTCAGCTATATTTTTTCACCTTGTGCCAGGTATTTCGTAATTCTCTGAGATTTTCTTACACGAGATAATAAACATTAATTGAATATCCTTTTTCTTGTTGTAATAAAGTTTTTTTGTTTGTTTTGAAGATGTGCTTTTCTTGTTGAAGTTGTTGTAAGACTCGTTAAATAAACGAAGCACTGACTTGGGAGGATACTGGGTACCACCACCACCATAACCGCCCTCATTTTCGTCGTTTTCTCGGAACTGCAGAAACCATCCTGAGAATGTCTTAACCCTTTAACTGTTATCCTAAGCCTTGTTGTATACATAAGTACATTACTTACTGCTCACGTTTCAGTTTCAACTTGCCAAAGTTAGGAAATTGCTGTCGAAACTGTGGGCTAAGTACCTACAATGCATATTTATAATCATCGTGATATGTATGTGTGTGTGTGTGTACATCGTTGAGAAATACTTCATTGAATTCCTGACATCCTTCTGCACAGAAACTAAGAGGAAAAGATTGTAGTATAAACTTTCCAAGAAGGAGACGGATTCCAGAAGATCATTATGTGTGTAACTCAAGACGTTGTATAATGGTAAATAATAATAAGAACTTGATATAGAACGAGGGAATAAGAGAAGGATGAGAAATCGATCTTCAGCTCCATCAACACGGTAGGATCTGCTGAGAAAGCATTTCTAAATCATGTCATAGTATTATTAGCGTATCATAATAATCATTTTCGATACCAAAATTAACGACGTTTCTCTCTCGTTTGGAGTAGTAACATACTTGTACCGTAAGAAAAGGGTTGAAGATGAAGATTCCAGAGAGGAGACGTGGGGGGAGAGTTTACTTTGGAAGTTTTTGAAATTAGCACTAGCAGCAGAATATCGATATCAGACAAGGATAATATCCACAGCAGCAGTTGCAGTAACCATAATAAAAGAAGGTTCGATCTACCCCACATAGTAGTAATCATCCACAACAACGGCAGCAGCGCAACAACATTTTCTGCGTCATCCCTTTTCTCCAAGAGAGAAGAGAATGAAAGTGTAGATTGTAGATGGAAGGAAGAAAATGATGAATGTTTTACATTTTATATTCAAATTTTCGTTAAGAAGACAACCAGCTAGGCCACTCCACCAACTGGATGGGTAAGAAAGTACACGCACAATAGGTACATGTTCATGGGCTAGTTTTGCCATCAAAACGTGTAATACAAGCGCTTACATAATATATTATAGTGTACTTTTGTCATTATCAGTAGCTCAAGAGTGTCTCTAGCCGGGAAAGTTTGTTTACGGTTATAAAATATTGCCTATACACTTCATAACAATGCTTACCCACTAATAATATTAATAATGATAAGGCCAGTCTACATTTCTCCATAAACACTTGGGTATAATATAAGGAAGAAGATCGGGAATGAGTGGAGTTTCTTCAAAAGCCTGAATACAAGGACTTTTCTGGAGGAAGCTTACGATTTAATGTGAAGGCAAGACAAGTGTTTTCTTCTCGAAATCTGAAGGGGTGTACTTTGCCACCAGTGCACAGTGGTAAATTCATTCAGTGAACTTTTATGTAAGAACGCATCGTGTTACTATTTCTCTCTCTCTCTCCCTCATTCTCTCTTGCTCCCATCTTCTTTCCTGACTTTTTAAGCGTGAAGAATACATTATATAACAAAAATAATAACTTGTGAATAAGCAATACGCTTTATCTTAAAACAGTGTATTTTACTAGGTATTTCAGTAAGATCATCATCATCATATCACCATCAGAAACATTCTCTTTTGGTTGCGTTGAATGTGCACACGGAGTCTTCTCACTCACTGTACATATTTCCTTCCATGTAACTTTAATGTGGGATGCGTACGAGAAGTAGTGAGCCAACAGCGAGGGAGAGATAGAGAAGTTGATAAATTATCCTCCGGTTGGCGTCACTCATTAGAAACGGATTTTGCCATGCTAGCAAACAACCACTGCCACGCCACCATCATCACTACAAAATGATACTTATGATGATACAGTACAAGCAGCAGCAATGCCGCAGAAAGAAAGAGTGTGTTGTAGTTTTGTGTGTGCACAAGAGGAACAGCGGCAGCAGCACCGTAATCTTCAACTCATTTCATTTTGTCGTTTTAGTAGTCTTAAGTCAACTTTTGTGCACTGCTGCACTCTTCCCGATTAGTATTACTTCTTCACCACGATACGTGTCATTTGGCCATCCTCATCTTTTTCCACTCTATGTACATCAAGATATTTACTTAATACATTTGTCACTAGACGAAGGGGAAGTGAAAAAAGGAGAAATAGACCAAAGTAGAGACGACACAAGATGAAAACTACATCATTATAAAAATATGTTGTTAATTTTTTAAAATATGGATTCGTGCTAAAAGACGAGTTCATTCAGAGTATTTCAGAGACCCATTATGGCTAAAGGATGTTCCACGACGGAGACCACATTAAATGACAATACAACAGCAAACTTTCTTTAAAAGTGCTCTTGATCTAGAAAAAGACCTCCACCAACGCATTCAGTTACTGCACACTTTACTACACCAACCAATCTGCCGAGGAGTCTGGGGGACCTATTTTGTTAGTATTTTCTCTCTTTCCGCCTTACACGTACTTTTTCCTACATCGCGTTTATATAGACGATCCCCGTTGATGCCTCTCACAAAATATGATATTTCCCATTTGTCACAATAATAATTTCAAGAATATTTTTCGAATATTTTGAAAGAACTTTCAAATTTTATCAACATTGTTGTCAGTTTCTAAATGTACACATCTGTCATCTTTATTTTTATCGTTGCCATTTTGGAAAGTAAAATCCGGGAAAAAGCTAACCCCAGTCAAGATATGTAGCATGTCCTTTCAGCATTAACCCATAGCGTATAACAACATTACGCATAGTTTTAACGTACAGATATATAACCGCTTTTTAATTTTAACACTTTAATTTTGAGTGAAAAAAAAATCGACTAACTTTTTCTAAGTAACAACAATTTTGAGTAACTACTACGGTCTGCACCCTAGCGCCACTCTCAATCGGTTCCATTTGCTGACACCGTAATTCTTCTCAGTTTAAACATGAAAAAGAAAATAACCTTAACGCTAAAACGTAGGTGTGTGTACTATTATTACGATCCACTTATAAAAAAGCGAATTATACTTGATTGTAGCATATCACGCAGAAAAAGGGATAAAAAATACGGATTTTCCTCCATTAAGGCATACGTACACACAGATACGCACATGGTTTTGGTATGTTCAGTCATATTGTAATAATCGTAATGATAATAATATTATATGTAGATAAATATCATGTAAACTCCACTCCAAACTCCACTTAAAGCCCGTGCGGTTTGTGCATTATCGTCTGTGTGTAAAGTTACACGTTGCATCAACAATAAGTATATTTTTACTAAACACGACAAGGCAGGAGAGATAGAGAGAAAAAGATTGCTGTTGTTGATGATGTTTTGTTCGCTGTATCATCATATCGCTGTCATAAAATACTGACTCTGGTAATCATGCTTCACACGGCATACATTTGTTAATGTCATGGACATGTGTTTATGCGTATTACAAGCCGTGATGTGTGGTGGTGATGCTGGTGTGGTACAAAAATAATCTGAGAGAAAAAAGGGAAAACGCATACCGTAAATGGATATATGGGCAGGTTTTTTAACCAGGCGTTCTTTATATTTACAAAAGAAGAAGAGTATATGAAAAATTAATGATGCAGACGGTGAAAATATTCCGTAATGATGATGATTCCACACAGCATAACACAATATTACATTATAGTCATCATCATCATCGTGATTTTGATGTTCTTTTTCTGCTACCATTACCATTTTCATCAAGTCGACGTGAACAGCAGAGTTCACAAAAACTGTTGATGCATCAAAAATATATAAGAGAGCGAGAAATCAGAAATGAATGCCTGAACCAACCTCAACCAAATTTTTGTTAAGAAGAAAAAAAGAGATGGATTGAGTTAGTGAGAGAGGAGCATAATATCCTACTAACCACTGACGGGAGTGCACTGCGTTATACTATTATCGGCAGGACCAGTTCAAAATTTGTTGGGCTGGTTTGCTTTTTCCTCGCTGTAATGGCAGTAGTAGTGGTGGTGCACAATATAAAACTTTTGCTGCTGGCTGGCTTGTCACAAAAATAACAATAACTTTTCGTCGAAACAAGCAAAGATCCCTTCATTTCATTTTTTCCCCTTTTTTCTCTACACAGCAGCAACGCATCACACCATCAACAGCAGAGAGAATATTATTTTTTGTTGTAAGTGTACTGAGCATTTATATTATACACAGAGCAAAAAACAACGACTTCCAGAACCAGACGTGGCATTTTAAAATAATAAAATAACACTGAGTGCGTCTACTATATACGCCATCATCCATAACAATGAGGGAACGCAAAGGAAGAAAGATAGATTGAGGGAGGGAGAGAGGGACAAGAATATTGATAACAGACGAGATAAACATTTCATCCTCACTTTCAATTCAATGACTAGTATTATACCGATTATCATGAGTCGTATAAAAAGAAAAGAAATACAATATTTTTATTACACAGTAGAAAACCATTTGAATGTAAGACTGCTACTGCTACTTTTTAAATCACATCTTTCAGTTTACTCTTGTTGTGGAGAGAAACCCATAATCCAAGCAGAGCTACAATGAAAGAGAAAGACTGACAAGGTACAATTTTTAAAAGGAAAACCTATCTTGCATAAGAGAGCATTGAAATGCCCGAGTCGTTTCCCCAACAATTATGTTACCTTCATTATCAACAGCACCACCATCATCATTTTAATCAACAGAACAATACTACCTAGCCTATTATTGCTTCACAGTTGAGGGGAAAAAACTAGACATTCTCGAGTTAAATGACATGTAACAATTCACTGGTCATCACATCATCAACTTCTGGTCCTCTCATCATGACTGACCTAATGACCAAAGCGAAGAGAAATGATAGGATACGGAGAACCATTATCTGGACAATAATTGCCGTCCGGTTTTTTAGAATGGCATTGTGAGAGAGCTGAGGAAAGTAGGCTTTGACTGTGTGACCATGTCGATTCATACCTATACAAACAATTCTTGAGTAAGAATATCTCTTGCAGAGTATTTCGAGTCTCTCTCTCTCTCTCCCTCTCTCTTCTCTCTCTCTTCTCTCTCTCTCTCTCTCTAGCAAAGCATGAGATATTTCAGGTTTTCCGTGTATTTTTCTTTAAGCGGGTATTGTAAAGAAACTCAATGCACGTTTAGCTATGGATGTTTAAATTTATTCCTAATAGAATACTAGGTACTCGTTATTACAACTTTCCTTGGATTCGAATTCCGATAGAAAAACTACATATTACACGTAAATACTGTCTACATGTGGGCATGTACCTAGATTGCATTGTTATAACGCATAATTATGACTATATGGCTACGATTTTTAACACATATCTAGTTAGTGAACCTGCTGCTATTCAAAAAAATAAATTATGAAAATAAATGAAATATTTTCACATTTACGTTCATATTTTGTTTGAAGAAGCCGCATTATCCCATCATGGCTCCTACCTAATATAATTTTTTTTTCTGGTTGGATCAACGTGTGTGCGTAATGCAAGGTGAACTACCACTTACACCACAAGTATTCCCATTTTCAAACTTGTTGAGAGTATGCGGTGTAAAATTTAAATCTCTTTAAATTTCGTACTTATTGTCTTCTTTATGCTCTCCACTTTTCATTATTATCAACAAGTGTACCAATTTTGCAAGCAGCCGGGTATCGGACAATCGGCTACTATTATTGTATTGTACATTGAACAGCCTCAGCCACTTATATGAGTAGCATGCAGCTACTACGCCAATTACTCAAAATTTTAGCCGTGATCACTGAAATCCACATTCTCTCCCATTCTCTCTAGTCCATATTGGTTTGCTGTTACTAATAAGCCGAACTATTTTCTATCAGCCAAATAAATAGGGTTCTTAACCTGCAACAATAAGCTAGTATGAGTGACCGGAGAAATGAAAAGAAATGATAATAAACAGAGTCCATGCACCACGCAATGTGTGTGCCGTAAATCGAATGAGTACGTGTGTGCTTCTACGTTTAATACTACTAACACAACGATTTCTCTTATTTATTCGAGGTCCCATTTGGCTCCTCGCCGTTCCTGACTACTACGACTACTGACGAGCTACTTTTTTTCAAAGAAAAAAGCTTATCATTATCAACATCACCATCATAATCCAAAACTCATATAACAATAAAATACACAAATATAATGAGCTTATAAACAAGAAAAAGCTACGTGTTTTATTTTATATCGGAGAATTGGACGAACTCTTCCTGATTATATATATCGTCCCTTTTGTAATCATCGTCATCATCGTCGTATCATTCATTTATTATGTGATATTATGTTGATCACGCTGGTTGCTTGCATTTTAACGGAGACAGATAGTACCTGAAAAACATACTACCAACCACAACCGGCAAATAGCGACCCTATTTTGATCCGGCGACGGAGCAACGTTGTTTGTTCGTTACAGCAAAGAGGTTTAGATATTATGTAAGTAGGCATGTGTGTGTTGTGCTGTTATTTTTCCTTTTCGTGCTTGGTCTTCGTCTTCTTCTCCTTCTTTGTCTTGATGGCTTTATGGATAAGTGATGTTTGTTGTACTTTGAGAAGCAATAAAAAAGACAAGCGGTAATAATAATGCATTCAAGCTATAACTATACACACCATCTCAAATTCCAATCTGACTTTTCACACACATACACACACACACACACATCGACAAAAACAAGTCTTATGATGACGATGATAATAATGAGCGTATACACTACTAGTAGTAGAAGGCATGATATAGTAAAACCGTAAAAAAGAGGGGCAACCATTAATATCCTTACTATCTTGCAATAAGTACAAGTTGGCCATTATTCTTATATAATACATTTAAGATAAAAAATGATAGTGGATAAGGTAAGAAGTTGACGGCTCTCTGGTGCTGCTGTGTAGTGATGTGTATTTACCTAGTGGTGGTAAGTACAACATGAAGAAAAGAATCCATGCATGGTCTGATGGATTTGGATGATGTGAGCTATTACAAACACAAAAGAAATGGAAGAGGACGGACAAGGTATTTAAATATTTCCTCCCTTATAGCACGGCCAAACTATAAAGGATTTTTCTCTTTCTTGCAGCCAGTCCTCAGCGCTGTTATAAGTGACTTTTGAGTGAGAGTGTGTTTCTGCCCTTTTCTTGGTTCTTCAAATCAGAGTGTATGCTAAATGGTCATGCATGCACAACAACAACACGTCATCTCACGGACGATGGCAAAGGGGGAAACAGTAGTAAAAATAGTGGTCGTGGTGGTTGTGGTAGCATAGGCATTTATGCATCACCGTCGTCGTCGAGTTTGTTTATAACTAGTTGTTTACCTTGTACTATTTTGAATTGGCTGATGATAATTTTTTTAAAGGAAGTTGATGTGGGAATTGTAATTTTTGGCTGTATTATTACTATTGTTAATGGGTAAGCTGGCAATTTATACTACACTATACACCGCGTAGATAATAAATGATAAAATGCTTAAGGGAGAAAAAAAGGATAAAGAAATTTCTCAGGTTTACTTTGTCATTCTTTTCATTTCTTTTAAAAGTCGTAATATAGCCAGCTAATTTCAAGCACTCATACACTTTCAAAAGACTGTAAAGTGTTAGATAAATTTATTTTTCTGGTTTTTGTGTACAAGAGAAGTGGAGAGAGAGAGAGAGAAAGGAAAAATTCAAGAGTAAAGTGGTAGTCAGTCACAAACGAAGCATGAAGGAATGAATAATACACTAATACAATAATATTAGGTAATAATCCTTTACGTCGTTATCATCAACAAAAGTTGCAACAATGAGAAAGACAGAAGCGAAAAAATGCATTTTTTCTGCAAAAACAGTTTTTTTTCGGTAGTGGTAATAATGAGTAAAAGTGTATTAAGCAGACGTTAATGCCTTCGTTAAAAAATTTCTTTTATACCCAAACATAATACAAATTCACGTTATCACCATAATAATCATCGTCTACATTATTTATTGTTATTTTGGATGTTGTGTTGTATATTCCTGCGAACACAGAGGCACACAAATATACACAATACATTCCTGAAAGTTACCTCTGCATTAAGCTTTTACATTGTTGCTTTTTTACTACACAGTCTTAAGTACTGCGTACTAGCTATTACCCTAAAAAGAACTCATTTCACAAACGAGCAGTTTATGTTTCTTTGTTATTTTTTTGTTGTGCACGAATGTATGAATGTTTGTGAGCTTGTGCCTGCTTGCTTGCCTGCTTTATTATTGCAGTTTATTCCCAGTCTACTTGACTCGGTGAGGCAAATGATGTAAGATAATTACATGTTACAGATGAGACTAAAACACATCAAGACAGCCATAATTCCTGTTTATCTGCCACAGCCACACAACAGGAAAAAAGGCAAGGCAGGTACATACCATCACAAAAGCATGTGCAGTTGCATTGTATAATTGTACACACACACAAATACAAAATACACATTAAGACGACGACGGTCGGTGAGTACGAGAGAAAGAGAGTCGACGGGAAAATGCGTAATGTTCGGAGGGCAAGGCGAAAACTAGAGAGAGCACTAATAAAACCCCATGTAGTTTGATTTTGGCTCTCCCAGAAAACGACACATGAGGTATGTAGAGTGCACCAGAGGTATTCTCAAGTATTTATTTATTTTTATTTGTTTGAATTACAGCGATATGTGTGATAAGAAGGATAAAATGGACGCGAGCATAGGCACTAACAAAGTCTAAGGACTGTGCATTGTACACACACATTGCTGATGAATGTACTTCATAAGACAGTCATACAAACATTATAATAATGAGTGGACTGTGAACAGGGATTTTTTTTCTTTCAAAGATACGAACAGCAGAGCGACAAGTACGAGAAGGGAATGGAGCAGGACGACGAGAAAACGACGACGATGGAAAACCATGTGAGAGGTGGAATACTATTAACACATCGAGCGCAGAGAGAGAGAGAGCTAACAAGTTCCATTCAGTGTTATTCAAAAAAGTAAATTACATTCGGACAAAAATCCTAAGAGAGCCATGAACAAGCTTATTTAGTAAACAGGATCACAGCAGCAGAACATGAAACGTTTCTCCATTTTTTTCTGTCTCCCTCTGCTACTCGGACTTGACTTCTTACGACGGTTACTCTAGGATGGTGGTGTTTGTGGTGATGAAATAATGGTATAAGTTCATTTACTATAAGCCAGATGCAAGATGTAAGCAAATAATGATATTATTCGTACGGACACGATGGATTGAGGATAAAAGACCATCAGAGTAACAGGAAAAGGACTAGCTTCTAACAAGAAAATATAGCTACAAACTACTTCGTAGACGTAAGATTTCTAAAGTCGATGGTAGCACATTCCGTTTTTTTCTCGTCGTCTGTAGGTAAAACCTTGAAAAGCCAGTCCACCATTATCTGTCCATGTGTCAGTTCACCAGAAATGAAAAATGATGCAAAACTTTTAACTTATTGTTATTAATATTATTAATTGTGGTCTAATGTAATGTCATAATAATAAGGAGAGTAGAAAATGTGAGCCAGAACAACTATAAAAACACATACACGCGTGAATATTATTATATTTTTTATTATTATTTTCCGTCTGTCGTTGTTTAGCACACACTACAATTCTACACAAAAACATGCCACTTAACATTTCACGTCGGATAAGAACCACTACTGATGATGATGTGCGTTGTGATGTTTTATTTCTGCAGGCTGACGTATTTTTCATTTAAAATGAAAAATGTTTGTGAAGGACAAACGTGTTGTATTGCAGGTTCATCTAAATAGGGCGTAAATTATGAGAAACGCGTACACAGTACATACACAGCTACAAATAGTAAATACTGTTACAAGTTGCTATCTCATTATTATTCATATTACGTAATCGAAGACCATAAAGCCTTGTTATAAGTGCGAATAAGTGGAGATATCATTTAATAAGTTGTTGTAAGAACACCTCATTTTCATCAAGGTTATCCTAGTACCAACGGCACTACTCTGTCAATGGTCGATCTTTAACATTTTTCAACAACACACGCTTTACACATCAACAAAAATTCCGATAATTTCAGTTTAAAATGCTAAAAAACTTTTTGTACAAAAACATGTGAAACGGAAGGTCAAAAACATTTGAGTATTTTGTAAATGTGATGTACAAAAAAATACACGTGTGCAAAAATTTGTTGCCAGATGCGGCCTTTTTACTTCATAGAACAATATTACGATATAAGTGGTCCTATTTACAAATACTTGTTACCTTATATAATGCTTTTCCTTGTTTAAACATGTTTCGGACTGATGACGTCAGTAAAACAAAAAATGGAGCACTACCTACTCACAGTTTCCTTCTGGTTCTTCGAGTGTGTAGCCGTTGAATGAGTACAAAGAATATTCGTAAGAAACCATGCCATTAAAGCGTGTCAACTTCCTGTGTGTTTAGGGTCCAAACCACTTTGCCAATTTCATGCAGGAATTATGGGCAGCTTAGGAAACGACGGGCTTCAAAGAAGCGAGTCCAAACACAGGAAAAAGTTACATGATGACACCATGACGTAGAATAATGTGTGTGTACATGTACAAAAATAGCTTAGAGATATTATGGGCCTTAATTTTGTATAAAACCAGTTATTGCCTGTGTTTTAATAACACAAACTTTCTTTCTCACCCGGGCAAACCTCCCCACACTCCACCGAGAAGCAGAGGCAGAGTAGGCTCCCCTCCCCTTTTTATACAGTTAACTTTGTTTTGTTATATTGAAAAAAGTTGTGGCTATCTGTATATGCCTATGAATGAAAGCATAGGTGCATATAGTCGTGTGTGTATGAAATGTCTACATAGTAAAATCGGTGTTTTATACTTTATATTTGTATGGTGAACGCCATTTTTCGCTTTCGTGTGTTCCGTATAGAAATAATGCTCTCGTGATTTTCCATCAGAAAAAGTGAACACACCACCACAGCAGCACCAACAACAACCCACACACACTCACATAGTGGTACATACAAATGCAAAGGCACGAGAGAAT
This sequence comes from Callyntrura guangdongensis, assembly GCA_027744295.1. Lineage (NCBI taxonomy): Eukaryota > Metazoa > Arthropoda > Collembola > Entomobryomorpha > Paronellidae > Callyntrura > Callyntrura guangdongensis. The sequence continues at coordinate 12,288 of JAHZNB010003203.1, read as the reverse complement.
TTTTATTAATTTCAAAGTTGCATGAGCTCTTTCCCTTGTTGTTTTCTTCTCTCTCTCCCTCTCTTTCTCTCTCAGAGAACAACAACGTGTTTAAAATGACTTTTCCTTTCCGTTTGCTTCATCTACAACCACCACGCCACTACTGGAAAACCTTTTTTAGGATGGGTTTTCTCTCTCTCTTGAGCTGCTAGTTCTTTCCCATCCCCATATACCCCTCTTCTCTCTCGTTTCCCGTCCATTTACTCCAACTCTTGGAATAACAAGTAGAAATACATACAACCAACAAGACAAGAAGAAAAAGGACTACTTGCCCTGGCAGCAGTCTCTGGGTTCAGGTGCGTGATATGAAGTAAATGAGAATGTGAAACATTATGGAAGCGACATTTATGTATGTTTGTTGTTTTTCCCTCTGGTGTGCTGTATTGTATTTCCGCTGGATAGCAAAAGAGAGAGAAAGAAAGAAAGTGAGGACGAGAAACAGAGTGAAAGGTAAAGGTATTTCAGAATACACACAAACTTACAACTTCCCTGTAAGCACGTATGCACGAATCATGTTGTATAATGCATACCGGGGTGCAGGCAGATACACATTATTATTGGCCATGAAAAAAAGAGAGGAACTTCTATAAATACATCGTTCTCCCAGTGAGCTCTGTCGTTGTTTCTAGTGACGCATAGTGATATCTTTTCCCCTCAGTATAATTACTAGCTTTCAAGAGCTTTTATTTCCTCTATTTCTTTACATTCCGTCTACATATATAATAGCTTTCCATTGCCACCGTTGTCGTTGTCGTCCTCGTTGTGGCATGCATTCCATTTATCTATGTCGCACCTGATCGAGTTCTTCTCTTCACCTCCGTAGATCCCCCAAATACTTTCGCCGCATACAGAAGTCGCACGAAAAAAGCAAATGTAGAAGGGCGGCAAATAGAAGTACTCACTTGGCAGTTGTGAGTGTGCATATTGCAAAGAGTATAAACATCTAAGTGCAGTACTCGATACAAAATATAACACCACTACATTGTTCTCATTTTTATTCCCTCCTCTCAGAGTAGTGAACTTATAGTGGTAGTCATGTACTAACTCAATAAAATGCTGCTTGCTCGTTTTCTTCGAGAAAAAATTCTATTCTTCCAGGGAAAGGTGGTCAGAAACACCGGTTTATACAAACTCTAGTGTACGCCCGTGTGTTCATAGATGATGGCTTCTGTAGTTACTTTTACATTAGTGTACAACAAGGAACATTCTTTATGTACGACGTGCACCATTAAAAACGTCTATTGAGACACGAGAAAAGTCAAATAATATGTGCACCGTCGTGGCGGTCACCAGTTTACAGTCAGAGTCAGCCCCCAGATCGGTTTTTCGAGGGAGAGAAGTAAAGCTTTTGGAAAATTAAGAAGGAATCGAATTTTGTTTAGCTGGACAAAAAAACTAACCAAAATAGATTTTCTCTCCGGGATGTGCTCCATATAGGAAGTAGGTTCATAGTTTAGGGGGAAAGTTAAAGCTTGAGGGAGCACACAAGAAATAGTACCCTGTTACCTTCCAACGTCGTCGTCGATTGTGGATTAAATAAACGGTTCACACATACTTCTATATTACAGCCATATACCTTCTGGTCACATATTGCTGTCCTACAAACACCACTTTCTACTTTGAAAGGACACACCGGATATATTATTTTGTCTTCAGTGTGCCGCTGAGTTTTTCATACTAATAATCCCTTTTGTAATCTAAATTCGATTTTGACTTATTTCATCTTTAGTACATCCCCGAATGCACCGTAGTTCCCATAACCAGCCTAAAGCACTCTCGCGACCGCTTTTTCTCGTTTTTTTTCTCTCTCTCTCTCACTTTCTAAAATTGTCAAAGCTGGTTTATATCCGTTGAAAGGTCAGGTTGGTTAAACCAACACTCCGGCTGCTGCTGTTTTCTTTTCTGTTTGCAGAGGATCAACAGCAGAAGGACATTTTTTTTTTAAAAAAAACGGAGTATTTCCTTTACTTTATGTGAAATGTGTTGCTGCTTGTTGCATATATAAGTAATGTGTGTATGTACGTGAACACATCCAATTGCCTGTTATCATTGTTTGTCCTTAGGGTTTCGTTCTTCAATTTCTACTTTCTCTTTCTTTTCAGCTTGCTTGTGCTTACTCTACAGTCTCTATTCCTTCTCCTTTCCTTTTTCATTGAAGAGAAACAAATATTTTACGTGCCTTTGCCATGTTTATGAACTCGTTTGTTTTCTTGTTCCCATATAGTTATATAAAATTGTATGGCGTGAACCTTTCGAAACAGTATATAGCCACCTAAATGTATAGACAGATAAGTAGACATGACATGACACACGGGCACACACACACACACACTAACAAAAGCATCATTATTGCTTCCCTCTCCTCCCACGATACAGTTGTTTTGTATGCCAAAATTGAAAGGAAAGGTAGACACTAGTAGCAGTAGTGGTGGTGGTAGTGGAAAATAAATGGCAATAATAATGATCATACCACGAGGCGTATATCAGGACACTTTATTATATATACCTCGACAGATACACATGTACATTCATACGGACAGCTCGTTATAAACGGCAAAAGCTTCAATTTTAGTCCAAGATGGAAACTGAAAACCCTTTTTATTTCCTCCTCCTCCCTCTATTTCACGATGAACAACGAAACCAGAGAAAAGCATTTCCATGTCGTAAACTCACTCACTGGCTCTTCGGCAACGTACACTTTTGTTGTCAGTTTTCGTCATCAGCTTTTGGTTTCTCTCACTCTCCCTCGCTCTTTCTCCAGCTCACATAGTGAGAGCAAATTGTATGGCACACGCTGTTTGGTGCTACTGCTACTAGTCTGCTGTCGTTGAAAGGAGATGAACTAATATTGTATGAATGAGCTAAATAATTCTTTCCAGAAAGAAAAGAAATGAGGTGCACACATACAAAATGGAGAGCTTTTCGGTAGATTGTGGTGACGGTGGTAGTGTGCTGTGTTTCAAATTGTAGTGTGTACAGCAAACTTATATGAATGCGAGTCTACATATATGGCTTTCTCCAGGCGTCGCTACATTTTCTCTCTTTCCTCACAAAAGCGTATCTTGTGAAAACGACAATAATGTGACCTTGCTCTTATGTCTTTCTCTTTATGTTTCACTTGATAATAGGAAACTTCCTCGTTTTCGTCGCGGTCGTAATAATAATGGCGAACGGTACACACACACCGTGAAATGACAAATAATAAGAAAATCTTTACAATATTCTCATTTACGAAATATGGAAAATTTCATATATCTCTCGCTACGTTTGTATTATTAGTACTGTATGAGTTTCTCTGTCTGTGCTCCCTGGCTGCACACACAAGGAACATACGTACCGTAAAAGCTGTACCTTGTTTTGTGACTTACCGCCAGAAAACACACACGTGCGTTGTATTTATTTTGGCCGTGTTGTAAACTTTTCAGGTCATGTTTCTCATAAATCTTCCCTGTCAGTTCCACTGGAACGAGAGAGAGAGCGAAGAAACTGGAGAGAGAGTGAGCGAGAGAGTGAGGCACGATAAGAATTCAAATGTGATGCTGAAAATATCCGAGTTAATTACCGGTACATTTTACTTTTCCATTTTATACCATTTCGTGTCGTTCTTGTGCTGCTGCTACACTACTACAAAATACCGGTCTCTGACTGGCATGGGCCCGATGGTGGTGTCGGTGGTGGGGGTAGTCACGAATGAATATACCTATAATTTGAGTGTTTCGCTTGTCCGATTGATATGCAAAAATGGACATGTGAGCTTTATTTATGCAATAAACTCTCCGGTGCATGCGATGCTCTTGCCAGCCAGCGTTCACCGAGTACATTGTATTGAGCGTTTGCTGTGTGCGCGATAAACATTATATTTTACTTAGTCGCTCAAGAACAATAAATTTACAGGTACGTCACATTTTTAGGGCTTTTACTTTTTCCGATTGTAAATGAACAGTAACACACTCTCTATTGCCACTCCCTTCCCTTCAATTCCTCATTTTCTCTATTTCGCCTTGTCCATAAAAGAACAATGGTTAATGCTACCAAAAAAGGGAAGAGGCGAGGGAGTAAAGCTCTGCTATTAAACACAACCTTCGAGCATATTGTGTGTGTGCAGAGTTGATTACGTATTCATAAGCAAGAAAATTGTGAACAAGTACGAACCTTAGTGAAAATTGGCGTATACCTTTTGGTAGAGGTAGAAAATACTGAAATGGGCTTAATTTTTTTTGCAAGGCTGCAGCTTTTAATCTTCCCCAGGAGAAAGTTAATTTAAGGTTTTGCCGATGACAACCCCAACTTATTAGGCAGTTACAGCTTTCCTCTTTTACTCTACGCAACGAGCATTCAGTCGTCAGCACCACAAATTTTCTCCATTTCGTAGCAGCATTCCCCATCGTCACTTATTTATTACATAAATTCGTAAAATCAGAATCGAACGGGGAAACTGTCCCCTTCATGATTACTATTGCACACTCTGTGTGTAGGAATAATATATTGACACTAAGATAGGCTTGACTTGTTTCAAAAACATTTTCCCTGTTCGAGTGCGGTTACTTGTGTTATTACAATTTCTCATTTCTATCACGAAGAAAAAATTAATTCCATTTTCACAAAGAAAATTTACACTACCCATATAGCATACCTTTATTATTTTCACTCAAGAAACTTACTAGAGAAAAGCTGCTAAATAAAAAAATTAACCGGCCGCAACTGGCGTTCCTCATATCATCACAAACATCGTCATCATCATCATCATCATCATCCTCATGGCCAAGTACGTACATACGTACAAAAATGAAGTCGTTTTTCCTGGTTGTTGTTGAAGAACACAGAATTTCCATTACGTGCTTTTCACCCTTCATCCATAATACACACTTGCTTAACATTCTTTATCCAATTTCCTTCTCCTTCTCCCTGATACATTTTTATGATTGTGGAAAACGATGAAAGGCGAGGGTAGAACAGTGTGACGAGCTGTGGAAAAGAACGTGCAATTTTCCACCTTTCCGGGTGCTATCTTACTTTTTTAAGAAAAAAAACAGAAACACCCTGTTCGTACTCCGTATTACATACACAATACATTTTTACCACAGGTCATTTCTCTTTTGTCATATTGTTCTTAGGGCCGTGTGTGTGTACACAGCTAAAATAATAATGCAAGCATGTGTACACGTTTTATATGCATGTTTGTTGTTCCTGTTGTTGTTTGTTACTGATGATATAAACTCCCTAACTCTCTCTCTCTCAACTCTCTGCTGTTGTACGTGTTCACTTTCCTGTTTCATTGTAATCAAGTTCATTACTGCTCCCACACCAATCTACTAAAGTCCTACCGCTCTGCTACTACCAGCATTTTTTCCACATTTTTCTGCATGCGTATATAAAATGTCTGATTTGATTGTAATCACAACGTACATAGGTACACCTACTTTACTATCCCTGCGTTTCTTTTTTGCCGTTCTTTCCCTTTCATCGATTTGCAGCTGTATTGTTAGTATTTCATGCTGATGATATGTGCCAGTGTTCTCCAGAAAACAAGCTATTTTTAGTTTTTATCGCACAATATTTCTCTATCCAACATTTTTAGGTAGTGGCAGTTGTAGTAAAACTACTTACTTGGCTTTTTATCCCATACACATACCAGTTTCTGGTACAAATGTCACAAACATTGCAACATGCCTGCCAGTTGTACATATTAGTTTTTTATTCGTGTATCCAAAACCCAAGACAAGATAAAACCCGGCTACGATGGCTATGCTGGATACAAAAAAAAACATTCCTATTTACCAGCTCACCATATATAGCAAGCAAGTTGGTTTGAGTGAGTGATTCTCTCTGGCGTTTTGTACACGCCGTAGATTGACTACACAACGAACAACTATTTTTGTTGCTGGTTAGCATGTTGATCTTTGAAAAGGTTGTGTAAACGAATTCGTGTCTAAAAAGTATAATGTCAATGATTGTGTATCGTGTAGTTATAGAGTAGCATACCAATATACAAAATTGTATCGAGATTGACAATAGCAGTAATAAGTTCGACAGCAGGAGGGGGCTAAAAGTTGTAAAAATATGGATCCTTTTTCTATTGCAAACAATAAATAATAAGAGCGTACGTTTTGCACGTTAATACTTACATTTACATTAGATTTTATAGATGGTCATGATACAACTTATAGAGAGCGGACGAGAGAGAGAGAGAGTAGCCATTTCTAATTCATTATCACAAATTATAGTGTTGTCAAACCTGCTCCCGCCATTGTTATTAAGCTTCCTCAACATGAACGCAGTGGTAGCAATTATTACATAAACCACTTCAACAACAAATACATAATAATAATAATAAACACAACATAAAAAAACATGTACGTCCGTATATAAACGCTTTCGGTAGAAGACGTACACAGAGAGGGACCTTTTGACATTGCATGATTTTCTTTCATGGTAGAAAAGCCAGTGAAAAGAAAACTTTTGCATTAAAGCTCATACAACAATGTTTGATTGTTTCATTTCAATTATAATACTAGCACAACAAAAACCTCTTTCATGCACCTGTACGGACAACGACGTCTGCATCTGAAATCCCAAATGGTTTGACAGTGAACCCTGTGTGTGTAGTTTACAGCAGAAGAAGAAGAAAAAAATTAATGAAAAATGTTGGTAGGGAGTATACCAACTTGGCTGGTGGTGGCGGTGCCGTGTTTTTTCTTCTTCTTTACAAATAATGGCGATTGCGACTCAGTTTTTATGATACAGATCATTACTGCTAAAGTAATGGTCACCGCATCTCAAATTACAAGACTCCTATCATCATTATTATTATCAGGGGGACGCCAACGTGTAGTACATTTGTATAATCTATACTTTATAGCCTTTCTCTCGTTTTGGTCTTATTCTCTGGCTTGCCAATTAAATTCATTTCAAGGCAATGTTTGTTCCATTATTCGTTCACTAGCCGAATTTATTTGTAGTAAAAGTTGCAAGTTCACTGTGGCTAATGCCAAAAATGCGTGTAGTACTAAAAACATGAGCCCCTGCTTAACACTCACTCTCTCTGACACAGCCATTGTGCATGCACGGGTAAATATAACAAAGTATACATCAGCAGCCATAAAATAGGAACTTATTACAGAACCAGTAGCAGTAGGACAAAAGATAATAAGGAACAAAACCAGAAACAACAAAATTGTCAGTCCGTCAAGAATGATTTAAGTTTTGTGTGTGTGTATATTCGTAGTACTTACATAGATTGTGCTTCTTCTCGCTATTGCAAAAAGACTTACTAGTTGTAATAAATTGCTCTCCCACTTAATTTCGATCCAGTCTGTCGCATCTGAACAAGTACACTTTTATGCTTCTTGGAATTTTCCCTGATGTTTATTAGGCCTCTGCACACACACACACACACACCAGAGCATTTACTACCGCACACCACCATCACCATCGCTTATATTGTATAATGAAGCATGTACAATTTAGCAAGGAATGGTGTTGCTACTGATCGTCGCGTACTTTTTGTCGTTGTTGTTAGTAAGCTCTAGAAGTAGTCGTAGTAGCAGTTTTACTCATCTTCTTGGAGTGTATGTATGTGCGTCTGTAAAACACTCGGAGAACAAATCGACTCAAAAACAATCTTTCTCTTACACTTGAGTAAAATTACTACTTGACTACTTCTACCACTGACTGACTGACTACTGCCACTGTGACTTTAATAGATCAACAGCATAAATGAGTGTGTAGATAAATGTACATATGCATCCATCCATCCGTATACCAGTGAAGAGCACTACTATACAACATCATCATCATTGTGATCGTCGTCATCAAGTTTGTAAGAGTTTTTCAAACTTTTTATATAATGTTATACGTCCCTCTCTAGCCTTTTCATACTACTCTGTCGAGCTGTGAGTAGTTTGTTGGTAATAGGGTTCTCGAATTCTCTCTCTTGCCATTTACTTTTCCTTCGTTTTCTTCCTCTTTTCGAGACTCGGTTAAAAATGACGAGAGAGTGCACAGTGCATAGAGAGAGAGAGAGAGAGAGAGAGAGAAATAGGGAACACGGTGCAAATGATCCCTTGTTTTTGCCTGAGTGAGACCAATTTTGCCGTGAAACAATGATGGAAAACAAACTAGCATGTAATAATGGGATGTACTAATGCAAAGTGTTTGAAAAATACTTACCCCGAAAGAAAATAATAGGAGCAAAACGCGAGAGGATGAAGATGGAGACAAAAACGCACTTTTCGTAATTCACTTGCTTGCTCACATCATTCTCTCTATTATTTTGTTTCTCTCTGGCACACTCGTTTTTGCCTGTGACTGCTGCTGATACTGGTGTACTTTGTAGTAAGAGTAAGAATATATGGAAACTAAAGAGAGAGAGAAAAAAAGGTATATGCACACATACGTAGAGGAAACGAAAGCCCGAGTCGTTCTCTTTCTACAATACTGTTACTATTTATTCCCAGAAGCCAAGTTGGAGGCAAGATAATCATTTCAAGTGGAAGTAGTTAGAAAAGATACTTGAAAGAATAATAACATGATCTCTTGTACCATAAAAACCTTCATGCTTTTTCTCTCTTCTCTTTTCTCGCTCTTATAGTTTCTCTATCTCTCGTCGGAACTGACTGCACACTGTGCAGTACGTGTTCTCGTTAAAGATGGCTGCTCATCAAAGGCGTTTCATCCTGTAAACGAGAATATGCAAATGACTGGAGTTCTTTAATGATATATAATATGATATACATATAGGTACAGCAGTCACGCCAGGAAAAATGCCTAGCTGAAGAACCTGTGTCAATTAAAAGAGAGCATATTCCTCTGATCAAAAATACTTTTGCCTAAAATAGGGTACGACATAGCAAACTCAAGCAATGTCATTCAAATGGTGTTTTTTTTCCAGAGCCCAAGTTTAAAGAGAACAGCTCCTATCTTACGCGAAAATGCGGTATATGTCAAATAATTGCTCTTTTATAATGATGGTAAAATATAATGTACATGTAGCACATTTCAACTTTTACAATGAGCATCATCACCGTCAGCCTCCTTTTTCCCCGTACTACACAAGTCACTCGCACTTTTGCGCTAGCTACTAATGAGTGTAATGCAATATCTCTTGTAGAAAATTATAAAAATGACAGGAAAATTCATTTTTCAAATTTTAAAACACTTCTTTTCTGTCTCTGTAATCTTGAAGCCTTCTGGCATGTAATAATTTGAACTTGAGCGCGTATATAAAAATGTATATACATACATACATACCTACTTACAAATACACTATTTGCTGTGTGTAAGTGTAAGAACGCTGACGGTGTAATAGTTTTGTTGTACTTTATGCCATATCACATCTTCCCATCACATCATATAATTCCGACTTGTGAGTTTTTTGAGCTGAGAGTGAGTGAGTACTACTACCACCACTACTACACACTCCAAGAAAAGAAATAAAATGCCGCAAGTCAACAAGATGCGATGCTGGCAAACACAAATATATGAGAAAAGAACAGGTTTGTTTTATATCCATACATTACACTTTTTTTTACAATCATTCATGCCATATCAGTTGTTGGCGGTACAATGTATGAACACTGACACTTATTATCACGCTCATTCTTCTGTTCTCCTTGATACTTTTTTTTTCTCCGAATGAAGTTTCGTTTGTTTGTGTGTAGCACACACCGGGCAAATAAACTACATTTATATGAATGTTCCTATCGCTGCTGTGTCGGAATTTTAAGTTCCTCTTTTTCCTCTAAAACTGTGCACTCATTACGCGGAATTATTAGTAGAGCAGAGATAGTTATTCATACAGGAGGAGAGGGCAGTTATTACTCATAAAAGTAATAAACCCGACGAACCTCACGTAATCATTTTCGTCTCTGATTCATAATAAAAACTTTTTTTCCTCCAAACTGACATTCAATTTTAATTTTGATTCATACTGATTTCATGAAAACTGTGTAACAGTACAGCACACTAGAGTGGTTAAAAAATTCCTGCTGGTTTTTTTCTTATAAATGATAGAAATCAAAAGGATTCTGAATCCAAAAAGTAATTTTTCCCTAGATTTCTGAACAATTCATATTAAATACTATTTTACAACATGCCGCAATTACAATAATTTTAGGATTGTTTTGTTTAGAAGCCGTGTGCTGCTGAGGAGTATATGTAGTTACCAGGTTTTTGTCTGTGAGTACCGAGGGGAAACGGCATTGAACCCAAAAGAACAAGAAGAACCAGTATTGTACAATACGTAGCGTAAGAGATAATGATGAATAAGAACGAGAAGTAGAAGAAGAGCGAAGAGCAGTCATTAAGCGAAATTATCTCCATCATCATCATCATTTCATTGCTCAAGTGAGAGGGAGAGAAAGAAAGATGGACCCATATGGTGTAACAATTACCACCCAAGGCTATCATCACCGTCTCATATGTACCGAGAGAGAAAAGAACACACCGACCAATATATTACTTTGTATATTAATATAATACTGATATGAGGTATGAATGTTCTTGTTGTACATCCATACGGAATGTTATAAGTACACACACACACACACTTGGTACTACCACCATCATGTAGGTAATATCATTATGGGGGTGCTTTATGGAATTTAATGCAAAAGAACCTGAAATTTTAATGTTTCTTTTTTGTGTAAAATAAGAGCTTTTTTTCAAGTGACTCTTTGGATTACTCCTACCAAGACCAAGTACAACTTTGATGAAAGTACAAGTTGAAAAGGTATTATGTAGGTAGATATTTTGTTTGTTCACGGATAGGCATGCGAATTTGTTCAATAATTTTATGGACTGGTAATAAGGTACCTAAGCATTATGAATGACATGACTGGGCATATATAATCCACCCACCACCACCAAAAAGGCGAAGCAAAAAGTGCTCAGGTAGTAGTAGAACAAGTAGTAGTACACAAGTTTATTTCCCTTCTTATGTCAATTTCAGTCTTCTCTTTTCTAGCTTGTTAGTCTTGAATTTGTTCATTCAATTTTGAATTACTGGTGGCACACACGGCAAGTTTGTCTACCTATATGTGCATGCAGTCAAGAACTATTATAGAAATGATAAGATTCATTCTTACCGCTACCTTTATGAAACAACTACTATACTACTTTGTTGAAAGTGTGTTTGTTTGTACCGACGACGCCGACACATGATTTTCTTTCCGTTTGAATGAGTGAACACACATGTGAATTAAGTATATTACAGCCTCCCTCTCTACTCGTCGTGTACACATCTTTCATAAAATACCTTCCCACTTGGTAAAAAGTTATTTCAGGTTTTTAAAAAACAGTATCTGCATCCGACATAACATAATTGCATGTAATGAAGCATGGACAAGGTTATTCAGGAGACATACCAGTTATCTTTTTTACTAGTTTTGATAAAAATCTTGTACCCAACCAGTCGTGGTAGTACTTGGGTTGTAGTGTTCAAATCTTTTAAATGTACAAAGGGATTCCACATAGGCATTCAACAAGAGCTCTTAAAACTTCCCATGCGGTTGCATTGCAGCAGCACACATACCGTACTCACAGATATTTGTGCACTTACGCATTTGAGGGGGATTTGACATGTACAAAAACGTTAAGTACTGCACATCATTTTATCATACTATAAGTTCACAGGCCTACCTTTACAGTTATTTCTTGTTATATTACGCATTATTGTATATATTTCGTAAATAATAAAGTGACAGTAAAAGTGTGTGACTTTATTTTTTTTAGAAAAGAACACAGAAAGATGTAAAGGTGGAAGAAATCATTGAACAAAAAATTCCCTTTAAAAAGAGGCAGTTATTTCGATTAAACCACTATACTCACAAACTTGTCTATACTTTTCAAACTATATATATTCGCACGTATAGAAATTCGTATAGATTGTTTAAATTTTTCCGATATGTTGTATGAATACATGCATAGAAAATGAATATAGTGCATTTATAGTTTTTATGGTTATTTGAGGGAAAGTTGTGCAGTGGAGTGTAGTTGTTAGCCAATAGTTTACACACCTGCACACGATACAGAAAATATCTGTAGTTATTCATAACACCACCATACCGCACCGACACACTGTCCTCTGCGCCCGTTGTTGGTTATGTTGGTGTGGTACATTACAATTCATACACACAACTAGAATCATTTTGGTATTCTTTCCATTTTCTTTCAAAACCAGACAGTAATAAATGTACAATAGAGTTTAGGCGTACTAGAGGAAATACTGGAGCAGTAGTGGCGGGTACTATA
>JAHZNB010003202.1:0-17517 GCA_027744295.1 Callyntrura guangdongensis | reverse complement strand
TAAAATTGTTTTCGCCAATCGATAGATATGCACAATAACTTCTTAATTGACCCCTTTGACTTCTAGGGGGCGTCAAATTTTCGTCATCATCATCATCACTTCCATAGTGGTTTATGGCAAATCTCATCCATCACCTATTTGACTCTTTCAGTAGTTGTATATTAGGGTTTATTTCACCCTTCTCGTTTTGAAAGGAGAGCTTATAGCTAAATCGACAGAAAACAAAAATGTTATTATTGTCGTAATTATAGTTTGTTTAGAGACCAGTTAACTAATGAGGATGTATGATCTAAAGCGTGAGAAACACTTTTATAGACGCTGGAATTGAATATTTTATTCAGAACAGTAAAATGTGGGATTTTGCATGCGTGCTACATAAAACTGTTTAAAAACATGATTCCTTACTGAAAGATATTAGTCGAATGTCTGGCGTCACACACTATTTTGACGAGAGGTTAAATGAGCAGATGACTCATATTACATTTTTAAACTAGAAATAATTCTAATAATATCATTCCATCACCACCAGTGTCACATGTAAATTTGACTTTTTTACAGAGCGTCGCGTCGAAAATTTGTGTAACAGTCTATACAAAAACGCATATCTGCGTTCTGTGAACAGCGGAATCTATTGAAATGTTCTTGAGTGTTTCGTCCTCCGCTCCTACTATACCACGCCGTATGGTGCAGATATTATAATTATGTTAACCAGAGAGAAGCTCGCTAATTACTAATGGTGGTATGGTGGTGTGCCACTCTAGAAAAAGGGTTTTGATCGTGACAAGTTCCAAGTGGATGCTTGAGCAGTCATTAGGCATTTTTTTCAGATCACTGTCAGTCTGCCAGAAGAGGAGTAAACACAATTGTATGTCAGTCGTCGTCATTACAAGTAGGTACCTAGTTTGGTTTGGATAGGAGAGTTTTGAACTCAAAGGAGAAAACGAATGCTACTACATATTGCCAAAGTATATTATGATGGTGTTTAACTTTTGGTTTGTTTTATAAAAAGTAAAAATAGAAATATCCAAACTAGAAGAACAAGACGTAATGCTTATTAAGCCTTTTTAACCCTACACGCGGTTGATGGTTGATTCACCAGGGCAGACGTTGTATTGAAGGTTTTTGAAACACTGTTGTTGTGACTTGTGAGAGCAAAACTTTATGATCATTCGTGTGAAAATATTTGTACAAAAGTAGATGTCGGCTTGGGCTACACTATAGTATATCAATGTGTCAAGAGCTTGATTTAATTCTAACGATAAAAACGATTTGCCACTTACGCAAGTTTAAGCACCCATTACACAAATAAATTGTATTTAGCATCACTAATTTCATTCTTTTAAACTGAATTTGAAGTACAATTGAGCTTGAAAATATTTGAGTGAATTTTGTAGAAAAAATGGGCATTTGGTATATAGGATATTATTTGCTTTATAAGCAATTAACTTGCTTGACTACTCGTGCAGTCTAGTAGTTACTTTTAAACACATGATTAATTGACAGCATTTACAAAAAAAACTTTTACGGGCTATGTAATTATCTGAATGTACATTGGCAGAAGAGGAAGGAGAGTTCCAGGAAAAGTACACATTATTTAACTTTGAATTTTCCCTCTTCTTTTAATGTGCTAGGCCCACGTTCCACTTAAAATTCCTTACTCATAATGTTTCATTTATGTTGTTCAAAAGGAGGAAAAAATGTAAACAACACTCTCCTTTTTCGCCATCATGAATAAAGACGACTTTCTATTAATTCTTACGTACACCAAGCATACAAACATTTATGTTTTATGCTCACATTTCCTAATTATGCTCGTTAAAATGCACACTGCTCTACTGTCACCACTCGAAACCTCTATTGACTCCAGGCTCCAGAAGTAGCAAGAGCAACCATATTGTAGGGGGAAATCAAATAGGAAGTTCTATTCTGCACACAATTCTTCAAAACGAAATAAAAAAACGCTTGAAGCGTGTGCTACAGTACATAAAAAAGCTGGTTCCCATAGATGGGCACCTTTTACAAAGGAGACGGTTGAAAAGTACATATGAAGAGGGCAGAATATAGCATTATGAGAAATTATGGCATTTTAGCTTCTTTGTGAATAAAGGGTTATAAATAAATAAATAAATTGCCATANTAAAGGGTTATAAATAAATAAATAAATTGCCATAAATAAACTGAAAAACTGCATTTTTTGTGAACCCTGGCATCATACGGTACTTGGTTGTGAATTTTAATATATTTACTATTTACTGACAAATTTTTTTGTGAGTGAAGAAAAATGAATAGTGAAATTTTTAGAAATTTAACAACAAGCAATAGAGAAAATTCCCATTAGACTTCCAAATTTTTTACTGCTTTAGTGACATAATAACGTCACCATCTAAATTTCATAAATATGAAATTACCAAATTATTTACATGGTGTTACGGGTTAGTTGGATGAAAATGGAACCTATAGTGAATGATGGGTTCCGTTTATCGTTTAAGGTTTTCATTCCGGACAATGCAGGGTGGTGTCTACATTTATAATTGCTGGAGGTCATGCGAAAGAAGTGAACGTGGTCAAAGTACCCATCTCTGCTGCTACCAGCATAACACACAACACTAGCACAATTCGGTATCCCACCGTCATCATTATCATCTACACAAAAAAGATAAACGGTAAAAAGGGAAGTTCAGTCAAGTGCTGCTTATTTAATTTGCATAACTTTCAGTTTTAGTGGTCTCAGCTTACTATGTAAATACTTTAGGCTCAAGTTACATTATGCTTAGGTAACTACTACCAGCATCACCACTACAAAGTGCTTCCAGATAATTTTGATAAATGTCTGCATCATTAGTAAAAAAAAGCAGGGAAGTAGCTTCTGGAAATTTTGAGGTGTGTTTTTAAGATACGTGCGTGAAAACGAGTGTTATTAATTTCCATTAGCGAAAAGACGCTTGACAAGACTGGTCCATTACAGTACCGCTGTTGGTTTTAAAGAGTTAAAGAGTAACGAAATTTGTTTTATAATTCGTATATTTTCAATTCCGGCAGTCGCGCTTATTATGACACTCATTTACTAAGCAGCGCAATTTAAACACTTTTTACGGTGACTTTACCACCGTTCAAATCACCTTCCTATTAACATGTACTACGCGTAGCACAGATAATAATGACGACGTTCCGTCTAATGATGATGTTTCTTAGAAGAACCGAGAAACATTTGAAAAAGTTAAACTACCTTTTTGGTTCGGGGCTCTCGTTTTGCTACGTGACCATTCTCATCTGAGCATTCATCAAACCAAACCTTCAAGATCAGCATCATCACTATCGGTATCAGTGAAGCAACTCTTCTCTCTGCCAGAATGACCACAAACGTTTTTACCACTTCATATTTCATCCCTCTCTTTCTCCCTGTCTCTCCCTTTCGCTTTTATTGTTTGATTTATTTTAAGAATAGACGATTGAATATTTACAACATTGCCTGTTGGTACAAGTCGTACAATTTATACAACAATCATGGGTTTAAATAAAATAGCTACTGGCTATACACATATCATGCCGTGATTTGAAGCGAACCTTTTCATTATCATTGCCATCATCAGGACCTCGACAAAAAATGGAACATCTGTTTCTGTTTGCATTACTAAAAACTTTTGACTTCAATTGAAATGTTAATGAACACATATAGACACGTCTCTCTCACACAGAGAAAAAAAGTAATGCATATGCATTTAGAATAAAAACATGAACAACAACTACTACTACTACTAACAACTACGTACACAAAGAAATGTGATGATACCAAAGATAATGGACACCCGACGATGATGATTATGCAAGAATATCCAGAGATACAAAAAAATCTCCAGTCATTACAACAACAACAACATCACAGAACAGAACGATGATGAATTATAACGATTTATTAGACAGAGGAGGATACATGTGTATACAGCCATTTGGATATACAGGGTATTTCCAAATAAAAATGTTTCTGTAGTAGTCACTACTCACAACACTGAGTACTGAGTAGTGTCAAGTCCAGCACAGAAACAAGATGTTTTCTTGACGATGACGATCTGACGATGATGATAGTTCGCGGCAATGATAATGGTGGCAATAATAACAGTCCTTATAAGAAGACATCCATTTGGAAATTCCTCCCTGTTCGATAATAATAAATGCATTTACGGCAAATACAACAGCAACAACTTTTTTGCCGTCCTCTTTATTTTCCTCTCACCATCACATTATCATCAACAACAACAACATCAATGTCTGTTTTTTTCTGCTCAACGATCCGGCTAGTACCCCGCCATCACCTCCATTCCATTGCCGATTCCATGCTCGCATATTAAATGAGCGAATGTGCAATCATTCCTTAAAATGTCATGATGATGACAGCTAGACAATTTTCCACCTTTTAATTTTCAACCTCTTTCGTTTTGAAACCGAGCACACACATATATAACATTTGTAGAGTAGCTACTGTATAGTAATGTGTATCATAATTTGAAGCCAAGAATCCGTCTTCTAATCGTAATGTTTTTTCTTCTCTTTCTGTGTATTTAGGATCACGCTGGGATTTTTAACGAGCCACCATTAAATACTCCACCAGCAACACCGACCGCGACTGCCGCTTCGATTCGCTCCTTCTTTCTACTACACAGCAATAAAAGTACCTCTTTATGCACTTCATTATTGCCGTCGTGTGGATCATGATGATGGTGGCACAAGTGACGCTTGCTGGAAGGGAGATAAAATAATGTACATATATGTAAAAGGGAAGTAATTTACTTTTTGGTTTGAGTAAAATAAGGAGTTTTCAAAGAACAGCATCATCTGTGGATCATCGTCATTATCTCCGTCGTCGTCGTTTGTACAACAGCAAGGCAAAGCAGCGCTAAAAGGGCAGAACTTCTGTTTTTTGCTGTGTGAGATGCGGACAGCTTTCCAGACACTTTACCCATCACTATCTTCAGCAGCCGCATCTTTGTTGTACGTTGTACATTCAATAAACTTTACACCACGTTGTATGGGGAACTTTCTTTGTAGAGATTTTTTTATTATGCATAGGCATTGTTATTGACTGAGAGCGGAGCGAATAGTGTGCTGTCGCTGCTTACTCCCTAAGTATGCATACTAAGAATTGATTTTTTTAGACAGAAACGCGGAGAAAAAAACGTTTGTATAGAACATCAAGTATCCAGCGTGCAGACAGATCTACATATATACATACAGTATATAGATATCATCGTACAAAGAAATGATGTATGTTTGACTGTCTTAAAAGTGAGACTTGTGAACTCCAGACCTTGCTTGTCAATGCAACAGACCGTTTTGATAGATACTTTTATCCATACCACCACCACCTCTCAACCAACAACAGATTGTTAGAGAATAAAGAGAGGCATATACGAGCCAGAGAGAAGATAAAGAAATGCCGACTTCTTTTCTCCCAGGAAGCAGCCACAGTGTATAAAAAGGAATCTGTTTTGACTTCAACAAGTAAGTTGTATAATATTATGCGGCTTATATATTACGCTTTTTTGTGTGCTACTTTCTTTGTTTTGTACTCTTCTTAACTTTTATTTTGTATACAACACTGCACTCACAGCATTCAACTTGACTCACTGCTTTGTCATCATAAGAAATACTACTTTTTGCTTCCTGCGAAAAATAATCTGTGTAGACGTAGGAGAAAAACGTGTAGACGAATCTCAGAGTCAACAGGGAAGGGAACATCAGTCATCATCCAGCATGACTTTTAATTAAATTTGACAGTATCAAAGTAATCTTTTCATGAAGATTAGGTGATTGCGTAGGTAGGGGAGCTACTTTGAAACTTCCTACGAGGAGGCAAAATGAAAAAGGAAGTTCTTCGGGCGTTTACCATATAACGAGATCGACGAACGGAACCGGTGCTGATGTTTAAAGAGAAAAGCAAAAACACGCACCGCTACGCTTACGGAGATATACATTCATTTCCTTTTTGTCAGTGTGTTGGAGTATCAGACACTAACTTCTCACGGGGAATCCATTAGAACTCCTCAATTTTACCCCGTAGTTTATTCCCCGTAGTAAACGAAAGTATTTAATGGTTTTTGGCATTTCGGCATGGTTGAGAGGATAAGCTGCGAACTCATACGACTCGCGTAGTAGTACTATCATTAAACTTCCTGTGGTTAGGAAAATCAAAAGCTATTATGGTACTTGTCATTTTCAATATAATGCGAAGAAAAAATATTCACCTTTTTTAAAATGCACTTTGTACTTTGTACTAGTCAAAAGATGTTTTAATTTTTAATTACATTTTTTTCTACGTGAACAGAAAGAAACTCTTGGTTAAAAAATGAGATCCGGCAAAGGCGGAAGGCGTTTTGTATGGAAGGGTGGAACACTGCTGGCTTTGCTGCTAATGTATTTAACAAGATTTGTAGGGAGCAGCGACAAAGTTGTTATTTAATGTGAGGCATTCCTTGCACAACGAGTTGGGGTGCTTGTCGTAGTGCTCTGAATTATTCCGACAGCACAGACAATTTCCAGATTTTTGACAGTAGGGCTCCTTGTAATCTTTTCGGTCGAGGGCTGCACACTGTGCTTGACACTCCATGTCCTTATGATCTCCAGGTTGGCAGGTGAAGAGCTAGGGGAGAGGACAAACAAACGAAAACTGAAAAGTTGTACTAAGCTCTTGAGAAATAAAACTTTTGGAGGAATAATAATTATTATTTAAACTAA
The DNA here is from genome assembly GCA_027744295.1 of Callyntrura guangdongensis. Classification (NCBI taxonomy): domain Eukaryota; kingdom Metazoa; phylum Arthropoda; class Collembola; order Entomobryomorpha; family Paronellidae; genus Callyntrura; species Callyntrura guangdongensis. Next base: position 10,788 of record JAHZNB010003202.1, on the reverse strand, counting down.
TTATTCTTACTTGAGCTGTAGAACCGGCTACAATTAACGAAAATATAATTAGAGAAACTATCCAACTACAAGACTTCATTTTAATTCTCAAAATTATAGGAAATGTGCTTAGAAAACTTAGATTTCAGGTGAACAGGGAAAACAAGATTACTTATGAAGTCTCTCTCTACGTCAAACAGAGTTAACGAACTACTGCTTGTGAGGGCAAAGGCACTATTTACGTGAATGTCTATAGTTGTAACCCAGGACGTTGCTTACGTGCATTTCTTGCCCAGTTATCTGCGTTATATCATTTCAGCTCGTTCTTTCACAGGCACAGCGTATACATAATATAGAAGCTGTGGCCCAAGTTGGACTATCCAACCTTTCAATAATGCACCAACACGACATGATGACAATATTGAACAATAGTACCTTACTTTCAAAGAATGAAGCTTGGTAACAAATTTGTTGAATGTTGAACCCTTGCCCTTACATACCATTATCAAGAACTTATTGGTTGTTTTAAAAACATGAGCAATATCTCATACGAATTACAAAAGGGTGGATTAGTAGTATAAAGCATTTAACTAATTCTACATATGTATATGTATAGAGGATTTTTAGAATTGTATTTTTGTAACTTATACTGAGCAGTATCACTTAATATTCAAACAATTAGCCTAAAAAGTGAAGTTTCTGAAAATTTGTTACACATTTGTGTAACTATTTGGAATTGTTTTCATAAAAGGATATGGACATAACTGATTTATAGCATCATTATGTAATTCATTTCATTCAAAAGAGTTTTATCATGGCCGGTTTCATGTCATGTGGACTAACTTAATTTCATTCTTCACTTATACGTGTGTATATTTCTCTACAACTTAACCATTTCTGAACAAGTCTTGATAACATCAGAGATTAATGACATTTGTATTTTGTGTGAGGAAAAACTAGTGATTTGCCTACCTTTTTTTTAGTTCAAACTGGGTTTGTCAAACACGAACGTCCAAAATTAGGAAATTACCCCAAACTGCTTTCCGTGCTGTTGAAAAAACGGCAATGCATGTAGGTATGTCAAAAGCAGCATTTTATTAACTACAAGTAACACCAACACTCTACAACTCATTCACCATCCGTACGACATACTGGTCTACCAACTGTGATGCTTTTCAAAAGACATATATTTTCCATAACGAGGTTTGACATGTGGAAAAGCGCCCATTATTTCAATCTGGTGCTCCATTATATTTCTTCTTTTTTCGTAGTGCATCCCACGTTGATTTCAATGTGAGTATATAACTTACGTGTAGTCAAAGTTGTACACATTTATTTTATTTTTCATTTTTAAATAAAATTGAGGTTGACAAGAGAGCACCCAGAACTGGTCAGAAATTTTGTCAGAGATAAAGCCTTTTTATTTTTCTCCTTATTTGGCCACATTTTTACAACCAGGCTCAAGACATTGTTGTTGTGTTGCTGCATTATTTCCTTGATTGTTATTGCCTTATTGCAGGATCATATAGGTTTAGGCCAAGTACGGCATGTCACATGTGCAAGCTTTCGTTTCCTTCCACCACCAGCCTTGTTCTTCAATTAGCACATTAGAAACAGGTACATGCGCATCACAAAAAAGAAAAATGAGTCCAGCTAACAAATAAAGAACAAACAAGCTGTTGCCACTGTCCTGCATGCAAAGTGACTTCTCATGGGACATTTTTCCATGCATCTTAATAATCCTCATTTCCAATACATGCTGCATACTATACCTAAGTAAAAAATATCTGAAACAATCAGACCGGTTTTACCCTTCTGTCAGGTGCTGTCTTTGTTTCTTCTTGTCAACTGGCATTCTGGCATATTCCTACATGTGTACCTTGTCCACGGAGACAAACTGGGAAAAAATGACAATGACATGACAGTTTCAGGTAGACATGAGTGTTTGCTTTTTTAAAATAAAAATTCTTCTCGTGAAGACACTTTGCATTCATCGCCATCATTACAACGTCTACACGGGAGAGGATAAGGCATTGCTGCATTCCATGTTTTCATTTTAATAATCCTTGCAATTGCCCATTATTTATTTTTTAAAGTACTTTTGGTGCAGTTATCGTACATTCTATTCACATACCACATGTGCGTATAATGGGGCCGTTTTTTAGATTAAAAACTTATCGCAACCTTCATAAACGCACATGATTTTGACGTATATTGGCATTTCAAAGTCGTCATAAAACAACCTAAACGTTATAAAGAAAAGCCCATTTCCTTCATAATTCTTGAATCGAGCTGCTTTTTAAGTAAAGCTGTATATTTTCAGAGGATATGATGATGATGATGATGATAGGTCAGATAATAATAGGAACAAAACAGGAGCAGCATAAGAAAACAGCTACAAATGCCATACTGCTCGGTTTTCCTCTTGGCTTGTGTCTTCATTAAAAATGAAAAGGAGACGACGATAAGAGTGAAAAATATATATACAAAATGGGGAAAGGGGTGAAGTTGAAGTGTGCAAGAAATGGCCTTCTAGTAGAAGGCTTCTACTACTATATTGACGACGTGAGCTGAAGTTTTTTTTCTCCCGTTCTCAAGTGTCTCATATACATTATACATGAGGGAAGAACGAAAGAAGGAACGCAATGAATGCCTCGTATAACGAGCTCGTTTTCTTTATAGTGTCATGCAATGCATACGTTCAAGTTTGTATACACGCATTCTCCCACACGTGCGCTATTCCTGTCTTGCAACGCTCGTTATTTCCGAAAAAGAGTGAGATTATAATCCAAACTGTTATTATGAGCGCTAAAAACATTACAACGGCTAGAAAATCAGTAGAGAAGACGCTGATGTTGTTGTTGCAGCTATATTTTACTTTTTTTCTTCAAAAGTTTAACTTTATAACGATGTCTTCACGCCGTCAGCAGCAGCAGTAACTGCTAGGCTGCGTCGTCATTTTTTTCGTTTTCCCTTCATCTCGTCCATCTTCTTGTAACATTTATTTTTCCACCTTTCTACTCGTCTACGCCTCCATCATAATAACGTTCTTCCACTCTCTCTCTCTCTCTCTGCCTTTCTCCTCTTTCTTTTCAGGGACTTTCACGTCTCGCGTTACATTTCAATGAGCCATTGAACAGCGTGTATTTCAAGAAAGTGTACATGTCATCATAATAGTAGCACTATTTTAAAAGATGGTCGTCAAGTGAAAGTAAGGGAAGTGAGAAAAAGTGGAGATGGGAGTCGTTTGTGTTGTGCATACCTAGTTACAACGTTGTGCTTGTCGAGTGTTTCTTCGAATGACTGAATCAACTGAGGACTTTCCAGTTTAAGTTGTATGATAGTCAGGAATGTGATGTGATGTGTTTATGAAAAGCGAAGAGAAATCCGCTTTCCACTTGACCGAATGACCACTTGTTTTGCATTTAGAGATTATTTCAAGCGAGAGAGAGAGAAAAATGTCGGAAAAGGCGAAAGTAGATTTTCAGAGATTTTTTGTTGGTTCTTTGCTCTGTTCGCTTCTTTTGTTCTCTAGAGGATGGGTCAGCGTAGAGAAATAGATAGATAGAAGTTTGGGGGCGAGTAAAAAATAGTAGGCTTCACGGAGCTTTTGACAACATACTTTTCTCTACGGAAAAGGGGAAGAGCAACCTAAAAACGAACTTTTCAATCGAATGACTTTCGCTTTTCCCGATGTGTCCTGTCTTTGTCGCTGCCCGCTTTTGGAAGAAAACCAGTTTTGGTTTAACACACCGACTGAAAGTGGTCACTTCAGTAGGACATTTTTTATACTACGTTTCTTGAAGGGATAAAAAGGAGTTTCAAACTTTTTCAGACTTGTTTGTTCAAAACCATGAAGATAAAATGGCTACACTCCTTTCATTATGATGAGAGACTGGAATGACGATGACATGAGAGTCCTGCTGTCGTTGATCATGTTGGTACCAGAGAAAACGAAAAGAGCATTCAAGCGCAGTGATCTTTTTTCACTTATGTGGGACGTGAGCTGAAGAATCTGCAGCAGCAGAAAACAAGGACGAAGTGTCGTAGACATTATATTATGTACTGCTCTCTTTATATGTCAGTTCGTGTTTGTCCCCCAAAGTTAGGTACGAAACTCGAGGGAAAGAACAAGTGCAACTTGACCAGCTGTGGAACCCTACAAGTTTTCTGTTTCAGCGCTGACCAGAAAACCAACCACCGTGCATGTTTAACTCTGCTTCTTCCCCAGAATAAATTCCCAGCAGCGACAAAAGTTCAACAGGATTTTCATCACTGTACCTTTATTTATTTCCCTATCTGCACGCAATCTAGAATCATGTAATGAGTCGCATGCGGTTTCATAATGGTAGTGGTTTATTGTGCAAGACAAGACCGCATATGAGTTCCCTACTTCCCTACTCTGTAGTAACGCACCTAGTTAATTAAAGAATTGAGTGCCTTTTACGGTGACCACTCCAAGCCATAAAACAGGTATAGGGCCGGATACTTTATAATGAAACAAGACACACACACATACCAGCATACTTTTTAGGGATGATAAAAATAGTACTCAAACAGAGCTCTCTAGCTCGTGCTTTTCATATAAAATAGATAGCACGTGAAGAACTCTGAGAATCGGGTGACAGATACACCACGACAACAGGGCTGGTCGACAAAAAAGGCTCATCGTATCACATATCACAGAAATGTCATGCTTGTTGTTGTGTGTGTGTGAATCGACGTGATTTTTATTCTGGCAAGAACTAAGATTTAAAGATGTACTTTTAGAGCTTCATGGGGAACAACGCTTTGCTGAATGCTTTATACTTTTTTCTACCTGGTGGATTCTGTACGAGTACTTGGCTCTTTATCATTCTCTAGATGAGTACTTTGTTTCGTTAAGGAGAACAGATAAGACATGAGTAATGTTATGTACGTAAGTAATGTATTTAGGTATGTAAAAGGAAGACACGAAGGTGGTGGTGTGGGAACCAGACACGAAGTACTCGGAGCCTGAAAGTTTCATGAAGAGGATCGGTGAGGCGGATTGGAAAAAACAAGAAGAGTTTTGTTTCATGGTATGCGCACGCTGTTGGATATTGAATTTGGATAAGAGGCAAAAGTATTAAAAAATGTATATGCTTAATAGGAACAAAAATAGATAAAAATGACTTAGGGGCATAAGACACGCCGTGCACATATTTTTGTCGTGTGTGGAGCATGTCTATAAAGAAAAATAAGGTAAAAAGAAAGAAAAAAGAAGAGAGCTCTGATTTCCCAAGGCTCTGGTTTCCACCTCCACTTCTCAACCACGCTACTGCTGACACGACACTGTGTGCTGGCTGCGCATACTTACAGATGAAAAACTACTACTAGAAGGGATGGTGTCTGTGGGGTTAAGGATTACAGGCACACTACCACAGCCTACCAGTGCCACCGAAAAAAAACAGGGCAAATCCCTTGACACAATAAAAGGTGTTCTCATCAGAATAACAGAAAGAAGACGTAAAAAGAAGTTAGTTTCTTTATTTCGGTTTGTGGGTTTGGTTTTCAGAACTATAACCTATTTGGGAATAAATGAATGCATTCAATAAAAGGCGATTCCTTAAGGATGTCATAAATGAGACTTGGGACTGTTACTAAGCTGTAAGCTGCCAGCTTCACGTGAGATGTAAAAGAAGGACCGTAACGCTTCTAATAATGCAGGGGCGTTTATGTTAGTGAATATAAAGTAGCAAACAAGAAAACGTTAATATTAAGTAATGCCTTGTAAGAAAGCCCGTTGTTGGAAGCTTGACTAGAAATAAAAAAATTACGGGGAACACAAACCGCATAATGAAATGTGTTTTTGAGAAGAGAAACCACAGCTGAGCTCTACATACGAATAGGTTTTTTTAGTATCCACCATTGTACGTACGAACGTCCGGTCTTTTAAATTTAAATCCATGTAGCATTGTAAAATAGTTTTTATTTCAAAAGTTACTTCTACAACGACCCAATGGGTTTACAGAATGGCAAGAGGAAAATAGAAAAGAGACGGGGGATTTTTACATGTGAGGTGGTGGATTTGCTACCCCTGCTTTCTGTCAAACACGATAATCATCTTGTGGGTAGGTGAATGATAAGGATAGTTTTAGTATCCGCTCTCCTGTGCACACACTGATTTTACTTCAAGCAAGTGGGGTAAATGACACAGAATTGAGATAGAGACATAAATAAACATCCCTTGTAGCATCTGGGCCAGCTTAATAAATGAAAGATGGCTCATCCGTCGGTAAAGCTTTAAGAACATACGACATAAACTATGTACATATAGCACACACCTGCATAATTTATCTTTGAAATATTTTGGTCTTGTCTTGCGATAATCAGTAGCGCAGAAATGCTGAAAACTATACAAAGCAAAAAAGTGCTGCAGTGCTGCTAATATACCACCATATATTTTTTTTCTTCTAAAAACACAAATAAAAGAACCCAGTGCATAATTTAACTAACTTCAAACCTCTACTTATGTTCCGGGAAGACACCAAATGTTTCATTTGGTTGGGGCAGAGTAGGAACGAGTAAAGTCGGGCTAAACGAAAATGACTAACTGGCTAATATATACGCCTCGGATACAGCCGTTCTTTCAATGTCGTTTCAAGAACAAGCGTCAAACGTGTAAAAAAAAGTCTCTTCTAAATCTCTTTTACCCACCCCAGCAGAGCAGCAACTATTTCACTATGCACACCCTCATCACCGCTACAATGACAACCAGAACACAGCAATGAGCCAAACTTGATTTCCATTGAGTAAGTAAAGGAAGTTTCCACCAGTTTGCCACGCACACACATACATAATATATATCTTTGTAAATGTGTATCCCCCTATTAGAACGGATTACTGGTCGCTGTGTAAGGCCTCGTGTTTGGTCATCCGAGTACATTTATCAACCGCTATCCATTACTCTTCTCCACAGCCTTGTTCTTGCTCCGTAATAACCACCAAGAGAATATTTTGTACTCTCGGGTGAGACAGACAGAGAAAGAGAAGGAAAGAGATGAGTAGTTGAGTAAAGACAAAAGCTACGAAACCGTATACATCAGCATTGCATTGTGTTTTATATGTATGTATGTATACCACAATGATTCAGAAAGTGAATCACATTTATTTGATAGTAGACCAGTAACATATAGTCACACAGCATCATCATCACTGTGTGGTCTTCCTTAATAATCTTCTTCGCTGTGAGAGTGAGTGAGAGGTTCATATTTTTATACATACATACATTTAGCCTGGTACTAGTCACTAGTCAACCGCTTAATATTTTATTCCATCATCGTAAGATTCAAGAACAAACTGGTGCATTATATTCTCGTCAACTGCCTACATAACATCTTGCTTTATTTCTCCTTTTCTCTTGCTCAACTCAATTCTCCAATGACTTTTGTCTTCTCACAACAGCTTCATTTCTATATTTTTTACTTGAACAATGCATACGCATGCAGTTATACTTGGGAAATAAGCAGGGTACAATAAATTTTTTTCCTGGCACAACATGCTTTGTATTGATGACGATGATGATGTGATTTTTTGGCCCTCCCAAGAGTCAATTTTTTCTCGTGTACGGAGTTTGAAGCCTGTTGAAGAAAAATCTTGCTTCCTCATAAAAATAACATTGTGATTTGGTGATTTGGATCAATGAGGATTGAGATATGAAATGTGTGGTTAGTTGGACTCGTCGCGCTAAGGGAGCTGCAAGATTTCATCGAAGGGCGATAGTCCATGCAGTTAAAGCTTTCTTGTAATGAAGTGGATGATCATTCTATTGTCATCATCCAAATATTACAAAACTGTCAAAAGCTCTATCGTTTTCTATCCCTCCCGAAACATGTTGGCGAACAGAAGTACAATCACATGATTGTACAGCAATTTTCTAGATTGATTCCAGAGTGTCTCTCTAGGATAACGATGATGACCGGAGTTCCTAATGCAGCAGGTTCTTCCCATAAAAAATGGTGATGCACTTTTTATACCAAGTGCTCTCTCATTTTTGATCGAAGAAATCTTAATCATATAAAAGAAAGAAGAGACATAATATGAACATGCTGGTCACTTTGTAGCTTTCTTGTAACAGTTCTAAACAAAAACAATATTGAGGAGAAATGTTCAGCCATGAAGGCGATGGTTTTTGGAAAACTTGTGTATTTTTATTGTGATGATAGCGCAGCAGCAGCTTTATACTTTCGGTATTGTGGTTTTCTTTATTTTTATTTTAAAAAAAGTATGCCTCGTACAAAGTCCAAGTAACGAGCAGGAAGTAAAACTTTATTGTGGTCATTTTTATCAGGGGAAAACGAGGGATAAATCGATTTGATTCTGATCGGACGGTTCTTTATTACGATTACAAAACATAGAAAAGAAAATATACAAATGTCCAAAGTGGAAAAAGGCCACAATGTATCCAACGCCATTCCAATAGCTTTTGTCGTTTTTCCTGTAGCTTATCTTGAGCACTAGCACTCGTACATTGCTCGTGTTGTATTTGCTGATGGCTGCAAAATCACGTAAAAGTAGCATTATACGTTTTTTCTTAATTTTGTTTCTTATTCAAGAAAGAGAAGAAAAAACCTTTCATTTCAAACTTCAAGCATCAAAAAAAAAAAGCCAGAGTCCACAAGAAAGAGAGAAACGAAGAAAAAAAACGAATTGGGCTGTCCTGCCTGCTGGTGTGAGAAGTGATATACAAGCTCGTTTTCTCAACGAAAGAAATCGTCCTCGTACATACGTACATAAGAGCAACTCCACTACTGCTACAACCATAAAGCACATTCATTTTTGATCCCTCATTCATTCATTCTCTAATATATATTCGCCAGTCGCCCATGTACACATTTCCCATGATGATTTTCCAAACTCTCTCTCTCTCTCTCTCTCTTTCACAGACTTCATATACTTTAGCAGTCTCCTCCTGAACTAAAAGTGTATTCGTGCCGGATAATAAAAGAGACTGCTTCTGCTGTAATAACAGAAACTGAGCAGGGTCCACCAGAGATCCATTTCTACAATGCCAGTAATTTATTTGTGAGGCTCGAGCAAGAGAGAAAGGAGCAGCAGTAAAAGCCCTCATGTGTGCTTCCCCTTACATTTTCCGACTATTATATCTCGTCCATTCCATATATACGTTTGTGAGGGCGTTTCATACAACATCTTCTCACACCGTGTAAAAAAATGTAAAATTTTTCTCTACTAGTACACTATAATAAAATAATATACACTTGTTAAGAGTGTGTATATGTATATGTATACCCTCATGCAACTGGAAAAGTTCTTGGCTTGAAACATTTACAGAATCATTTCCCAAGATGTTTTTTTCTCTTCTATTATGTTTACGGCATCGTAGTAATGATAGTCTTCATTTTACCCTCTAATAATGTTTCTCCGCTGCATTATTCTAAAGCTCAGGGAGTTTAAAAAAATAAGTGGTGAAAACGCTGCGAAAAAATTGCAATAGACTTTTGGAATGAGGAAGGAAAAGGAAAACGAGAGGCTTCAATGGATATAATAATAATAATAATGGACGCTACTTTAAAAAAAAGTTGCAGGATGCTTTAATGCCATCATCACTGCTACTGCTGCTCCATTCTTATAGTTGTAACAAGGCTTATTTTAATGTAACCCGTTCTCCTTTTCCTCTGGCTTTCGGTATATTCTCCAAAGTTCGACTTCGCTTGAGAGAATGAAACCCTCCTCTTCGCTATAGTGGCAACACAAAAGCGGGAGAATAATAATGCTTTCCGTGTGCTACATTATGCACAAGCTGAAAGCTAAAACACAGGAAGAAAGCGATAAAAAACGCAGGGCAATAGTGGCAAGTTACATAACAGGAGGCTTGTTATGCATTTCCTTTCGCTGACTGCTGGTATGCATGGTGGTAGCGTATAAAGTTGTTGTAAAACCGTGCAAAATTGCGCTCTCTCACTCTGCTAAACATACAGACTACATTGTGTATCCAGACTCAGGGACTAACTTTCTGTCGAAACTTTTTTTTCGTTGTCCCGTCCAAAAACCCAAACAACATCAATTATTATCAAACCATGAGAGAGGGATGAGAAAAAACTGCAATGAGCAACACACATTCTTCTTTTGTTGTACGAAACTCGAAAAAAACAAGAGAGAGAGAAAGAGAGAATGCGAGAAAAAAGCAAAGTGGTGAGAGAATATAATTGTTTTGCTCCGTGTTCGCCTTCCGTTTGTCCCCTCCTCCTCATCCAAAAAAGTGAAGAAAGGTTTACTACCTACTTTGTATTCGTAGATTTTTGGCCGTTTCATTTTTAGTGTCTACGTATCGTGTTCCTACGTATACGGTAAATAAGTATTGGGATAATATATGAGGTTGCTGTAGACGTTACGTTTATCGCTGTAATAATTATTGTATTGGAATGCCAATGTGCGCGCCGCTGTTGGAATTGTATAAGCTGTTAACTATTTCGTTGGATTTTATATTGGAATATTCGGCAGAAATAGTGAAAAAAAAACTTTTCACTCTAAAAACTTTTTTCTCCTTTCCTCGTATTAATTGTACCCTCTAGTCTGTGGAAACGGATGACAAGTTTACAACTTTGAAAATTGGTAAATAATCTATTTTACAATGTTAGAATTGCCATTCACAGTGTACGTAATTCACCAGAATTACTGTGTAAATAAACAAGAAATGCATGCCGAAGTAAAAAACGCAACGACGATTTTTCTATTGGAATTATAAATAGGCAGTTTAAAACAGTAGTGGTAGCCTGCTCCCCAGTCATTATCTTGTCCTCGTCATTGGAACCAAACGGGAGTCGAACA
>JAHZNB010003201.1:0-19214 GCA_027744295.1 Callyntrura guangdongensis | reverse complement strand
AGAAGGGCGATGGAACCCAGATTGAAGTTGTGATTCATATTTTCTGACTTGTGTTGTGCTAGAGCAGATTGATCTACACGTAGATGACGGATGTCTCCATGTCGGAGTTTGGTGATATTATTATTATAATTTTGATCAATTTGATCAATTTTACTTAATTTTGTGCATTTCATTATTAACGTACGTAAAATGATGCATTTAAACTTTTATGTTGACATTGGCTATCAGATATACATACATATACCTAGGCATATGATTCTAATCTATAAATAGCAATTTTTGCAATTTTGTCGTGTAATCTGATTACCTAAGTAAAAACCAAATTTTGGCAATCGAGGTAGGTGTACTTTTATGTTTTCCCTGTTGTAATGTACAGGAAATTCCGTGCGCTAAAAGTAATGTCAGAACAAGCAAACACAGTGCAGTTTGCTTGCTTGGTTTTGGTTTTTCAAGTAGCTTTAAATTGCATGTTATACATATAGCATCACACATCACATTTGTAGCGCGACGATGGAAAATGATTGTCATAATTATGATATGATGAATGACTAATTCATGGCCACGGTATTGCCCAGCCACAACGCTGGGCAATAACAGCTCTTACTTAGAATTGCATGCCTACTTTTTGTACTTAAACAAATACACCACAGACACGTTTCGTTGTAAACGAAACCATTTAACTTACATAAAAATCACGAACACCGAGAATCTTTCTTGTCCAGATAGATAGATAGATTTAATTTTCATATTTCAGTTCAAAATTAGGTGTTGACTTTACAACGAAATGCTTTATTATCATAGTAAAATAGTGCTACTACTAGGTTGCAGTTTGCAGTACGTTATAGTACGTATGTTGTATAGCAGAGCAGGTTGAACATTACCCAATCCAATTATTTTAAAACTGTGTAAACATATATTATGTGAGCATGCCAAATGGCCCATAAATAACTAGGAGTTTAAAGCTGTTTCGCTTGGGCTGGAGTGCTGATTAATGTAAAGTAAACAAGTCACTTTGTCGCCGTCGTTAGTATATTTCGTACAATGAGAAGAATTCATAGCAGTCAGCAGTAATATTCAACGACCGATTAACTGCGAGGTAGAAGTGTAATGATGTGCACAACTGCGTACTTGTCCACTACAATTTAAAGCCAAAGATTTCTCATGAAGAGATAACTCGGTCTTTAAAGTCATTTTCTCTGTGCATTCACTCAGAAAATCATGTAGGACTATATGGACGACGACACGACGAGGGCGAAAGTAGTATAACTATTGGTAATACTAAGTACCAAAAATAGTATAAAAACAAAGTCAAAAGTATAAGGACATGCACATATAGCTATATGGTTTGCTAAGGACAAATGGCGCGACGACAGCATCGACAACTATTCGAATAAACGCAATTCATTGGGAACTGAATGAATGATTCTTTCAATAATCTAGCACACATCTCATCTCATAAACATATTACAAGCAAACTCTGTGATTCAACTCCAGTGGTACTCGTGAAAATGTTGGGTTGGAAATGAGTCGCCTCGCTGTAATCTGTAAGCACAAAGAATCATCAAACCCAAAGAAGCGCTACCTACTAATGCATTAAATTGCAAAGTTACATCATTACATCATCAAACAATAATTTTTAATGTCTTTGCTTTTTTGTCGCAGTTGAGTGAGGAGACGGGGAGAACGAAGTTGGAACGATTTACTAAAATTGTCAACTTTAAGACTTTATGATTTAGAGATATAGACTTATGACGATTAGTGTACAGTTAGCAACACAAAACTATAGTAAATGTCCCATTAAAAATAGAGCCATGAACGTTTAATGTGTCAGTTTGCATGTTCCTGTGCAAAGAGTGAAAACTGATCGTCAAGTCTGACTCGACGATATTTTGGCATTGTTCACTTTAACTCAATGGCTTATTGTGTCAAGTCAAATCAGTCAGTCAACTCTCAGACAGGTTAAAAAAAGCTTCCGTTTTTACGTTTAGACATTATAGCTTTCATTGAGTTGCAGTTGTATTGTCACATTCGTCAAAATCACTGATGTATTAAAATGTTTAGACGTCCTGGTCGCTACACAAATAAATACACAATTAACCTGCTGTGGGTTGTAACAGAGTTTTCGTTTTGTCGTTGTAATGAGTGTGACAAATGACTAATTTATACTACAAAACTACAATAATAAGTTTTACTACTTGTGTATTTAACTGTAACACATTTTGTTTTGTTGAATTGTACAGTCATCATTTACGTACGCGTACCAGCGGACAGTACAGTAAATTGTGTATATATTGTCTCCTATTGTGATCCTCTTCCAAATGAATGACTAATGACTGATTGATTGCAATGTGCTTCGGTTATTGTTTGTGACAAAAATGATTTAGAATAACACACATATAGCTGAACACACTGTAAATTACAGTTTGTAATTGTATTACTGTAAAAGAAAAAAGACTGACTGTAATGTAAAAGACTTTCCTGCCCTAGTCGGATGCCAACTTTCTAAATTCCTATTTCCTACACCAGGAAACTTCCATTGGACTGTCTTCTCAGAAATAAACATTGAGGTAAATACATTACCACAAAATTTGTAATTTTGAATTTGGATATACAGTAAAAGTAGGCCATGCATTTTGTGGGTTTCAGTTTACGAACGAATATTTGATAAAACCTTAAATTACCTAATCATCAGTGATTACGTTATTATTTTTACAGGTAACTTTGCCAGTTTATACTATCTCATGAAGAAGCCAAAGTTGGGGAATACCAACAGATAACCATCTGCAACAATCTGGCTTTGTTTGGTGGTATTTTTATTTTTCTTGGAACGCTATACAATCGAACATGCAACACAACAAACAAACGAACAAGGATAATGGATTGTCCCATTTCAACCACCATCCAACCAAATCCTGCTTCGTTCTTGCCAGTAGTAACGGTAGTTATGGTTATGACTCGTTTTCCTCAAGTCCAGCTGTTGCTGACCAACGGAAAATGGTGGACACCATTGAACGTCAACGGGATATTACGAGGAGACATATGGAAATCCTGGATGTCGCCATTAATCAACTGCAAGACATTTATATGCGGCTTCAGTATTACCAAGTTCAGCAGGAAGCAAATCGCAGACCAATGGAGCAACAAGTTCGCCGACATCAATGGGAGTGCAATGAAATGGAAAGGAAGCTGAGCCGCTGCCGAGCATGATCATAATAATCGTGAGCTTAACAAAAAGCATAGACCAAAAACTATTTGAGCTCTATCTAGATTAACGTTTACACTTGACTGATACCTTTAATTGTACATCCTAAGTAATGTTTGTATCTGAATTTTTACAATTATATTGGTTAAATCATTAAAAAAAGTATTTTTGTTAACGTTTTTCCAGTCAAAACACTTTAATGTGCGCTGTGTTTGAAACGATTCTCATTTTATGAATAATAAAACATGTTAACCGTTTGTTAAAGATGATGATATTTATAAGCCTCAAAACCGTTTCCAGTTTATTATTTGAAACAGTGTTATGCTAATGTGCACTGTTAGGTAACCGTGCTTGTACTTACTAGTCTAACTCCACTCGTATATAAAAGAGTAGCTTTTATCCTTATCTATGATGATGACTCAACACTAAAATGCAAATAGCACAATGGACCGTTGAAAGTAAAAAGCATACAATGCGTAAATTGTTTTTCATTTTCCTTTTCAGTGAGCTTAATGCTTTTTGGCTTGATCCCACTATAATAATGCAAAGAGGTAGACGTGCCGCTTCTTGGTAAATAAAACAAATTTCATCCTAATGGTGACTGGAAGGTTACACACATATAGCTATCAATGCAATGAGCTAATAAGTATTTTTGTTGGCTCGTCAAAAGTTAATTTTTGCAACTCCATAGAAAGACTCTCTTGAAGGAGAAAGATACAATGCTGAGCATAGGTTAAAAATCAATAATTTATATATAGTATAGTAACACACGTCACCCAGCACTGTTTCAACGGTGAACGGGTAATAAAAAAATTAAAAGTAGCACTTTACCTATGTGTAGAGTCGAAGTGTGTAACATTTTAATGCTTATTACAGAGTTGCACCATACAGCATTTTTAATACAATGAACTGTGCGTTGTGCATGTAAGTACAATATCTGGAGGAATCCATTAATGAAGCTTTTGTCCGTATTTACAAACTGCAAATAATATGTTGCGTATCTATTACGGTTATCACGGATCCAAGTACTACTTACTACCTTTCTTTAAATGCATGAAACTACTACTGCACCAGAAGAGAAGCTTGAGGAAATTGCGGGTCTATTGTCTGGTTTTAGGGTTAAGATGGAATGCCAAGTGTTCGCTCATTATCAGTTACCACCTACTAAAAAGTGTCAAAAATATGGTTTGTGATTTTCGGTGTTTTATGAAGTACTAACCTTCTAAAAGTTTTTTCATACGAAATACGAACCACAAGGGAGTGGTGCATACATAGAACAACAATATTATAAAAAATCGTAACAACAAAACATGATTGAAGAAATACAGGAACTTTTAAGATTAAATAATACTCGGAGTTTTTGTGATAAGTTGGTGCAGACAGACGGAGCTGTTTTAACATTGCAAAACAAATCGAATCGTTAAATATCTACTAAAAAAGTGGCATCCAATATTTTGTCTTTTCAATCAGCATTTCAGCATATGAAGTAGGTATAAAATATAAATATATAAATATAAATAGGTATAAAATAGATATACATATAACACAAAAAAAAACAATTAAAAAAAACTCGCTCAGTCTGGAAATCAGTAACGGGACACGTTGGTAATACATGTTTTGTGAAAATGGTTTTACCAAGGGGGATATAGGTTATCGGAAAATTTCAAAACGCAATAAATATTCTCCTGACACATTGTCAAAACTTGTATTTTTTCAAGCTTACAATTACGATTTAGATGCTCTCTACACACGGGGTAGTTGTAGTTAGCAGTGGTTACGCTGAAATTCTGTAAAAGCAAAGCTTGTCAAATGTGAATTGTGAATGTGAATATTGTGAATGAAAGTATTATATGCAAGCATAAAATAGTTGCCTGTATTATGGGGAATTGTCATCATTGTCCATCTCAATTGAAACGTAGACCTCACATTTACTCACTAAGAAACCTTATATAAATCTGCGTTCAAGATAGGTTCAGTAAACAACAGTTATACATACGCATGGTATTTTGATTGTGGATTCAATAAGGGAAAAAGATTGTATTATTGCCATTGCGTCTAATCAGCAGAATTGCTCGTATAAGAGTGCATGCAAGCATTTCGTGACTTTGTTTGTTTTTCCCTTTTGGATCTTGCACCCACATTCGTCTCGAGTGAAACAGGATAAACGATTAAAGAAATTGATACAGTCCGATGAAAATTTTCCTTCTACTGATGATGATTTTAGATAAGCGGTAACGGTACTGCAGCAATAGCTGAAATTTATATTATCGTTGACATCTCAATAAATTCGTTTGACATTGCCTGAAAGTCAATGCGATATTGTTTGCACTCCTTTCTATCTGTGTCAATAGTTGATCAAAAAACCAATCGAAACCAGTTGTGTTTGCGATTGAAATCTCTATTTATTATATTATGCCTTTTGTAACCACAAAATCTAATTTTGTCTGTCCTAAATTATCATACATCTAGTGTAAATCAGTAAAGGGTAACTTACGAAGATCCTTATTGTAGATTAATCATGAAGACTTCACCTTACCTTGAAAATTAACCAACAAGCTAGTTGAAAATATCAAAAACAACTCAAAATAAGTACTTGAATATCTGAAACTCCAGACAGGGCTAAAAGCAGGATACAAACTATGCACAAGGTTTGTTGTAAGTTGTAATGTAAACAGGGGAACGACCTAACTACGGCGATTTTAAAGTGATACTTGTCTTATAGGTACTAGTTGGTGTAATATTACGATATTAGCACTTCATGAAAAGCTCTCAAAAATCTTCTGACTTCATCATCCCAAAATAGAAAAATAGTAGAGGGGAGTGTGAACTGTGAACAATACCTATTATGTGAACTTGGTGCTCGAATAACTTTTAAATTCTCCTTGAGGGTTTTATTTTTCTCATTCTCATTACGAAGACTCACCCAACCAAATTACAGTTGCCTGACATGGCACTACCTTTTTATAATATAAACAGAAACAGAACCGTTTTACGTATTTTTGCTTCTTTAAAAATAAAACAACCCCCATATGTCTATTTAAAATAAACTATAAAAATGCCGCGATACAGGAACGAGTATATAATTGCACTGTTAATACCTGGATGTATTTACAAGAGGTGTAATATTAAAATTTTTTAGCTTTTCGTCTTTACGAGTTCTTTTCATCTGCATTCTTCATCTTTGCATAGCTACAAGGTCAAAACTGTGTCGTCTCAACCTTCATGGTTCGGTTATGACAATGATGGACAATGGTAAGAGACACAGATGAGAGTTTGAATATTATGAATTATGATGAGATACTTTGCATGCTAGCTGTTGTAATGACAGTAAAAAATCATGATGACACGGACGAATTGGCTACTTTTTTAAGTAATCCAAAGACCAAAGACGAAATAGTATATTATCTTACCCAGAAAACCGTCAGACTCCGTATTGTTTTGTTTTGCAATCTCTTACGGCGAAACGGTTTTTTTTTCGAATTAAAAAGGAAAAACACCATTGGTGAAAAAGTGGGGATGGTACGATATCAGTAGACTGGACTCCCTAAACGGACGATGGTATTACAGGAACTGGTTAAACTAGAAATTCAGGGGCGTTCTTTGTTTTCTCGTGGCAATTGATAAGTGTCAAGAAGAAATAGTTGTTGTGCTTGTGCTTGATTACTTGTTTTGCTTCCTGATAACGTTTATTGACCTGCTGTGGACGCCTATTATATTATATGGCAGCTTTCACACATACCCACATGCATATGAATTGCTTATTTTCAAAGTTTATACTAACTAATTCATATTGTTTAAAATCTGGCTGTGTAGCCGACTGGAGAATTTATTTTCACCCTTCCACCACAGAGGCCAAGCAAGTGCTACACAAACATGTAATGTTTTGTTGTGTAGCTGCTGCTTCAACGTTTCGTTCGACAATGATTTAAAAACAGGGTTGTTGTGCAGCAATGCGATTAGTGAAATCAAGCACTTGCATACATACAAACAACAATACTCAAGCAAAGCACTTGATTACATTGATTGGGATATATTGCTCCTCAGTTCAACTGGGTACTGATCAAAGAAAAATTCACAAGTTTCAAAGATTTCGAGTCAGTTCTCTCTGAGAAGTCTTACAGAGAGNTACATACAAACAACAATACTCAAGCAAAGCACTTGATTACATTGATTGGGATATATTGCTCCTCAGTTCAACTGGGTACTGATCAAAGAAAAATTCACAAGTTTCAAAGATTTTGAGTCAGTTCTCTCTGAGAAGTCTTACAGAGAGGAAAGGATTTTGACGCTTATTAGGAATCTAAGGAGTGTGCAAATTTAGTGAAAGAATAGTTGGAGAAACATTTTACAATGTTCTTCGCACCGGCAAAGAGAAGGGGTAAACCTTTCTCAATACTGGCTTTTTTGAGCCTACTGTGCGTTTGGACATGCAGGAAGACCTGTTGCTGTGAATGTGAATGTTTATAATCAAAGCATTGGCCTGGGCACTGAAGCGGAGGCATTGTTGTATCTTCACGAACTAGAAGGCCGATACTCCACTGCTTGCAACAAACAAATCACCGGTATGAAATTTAAATTTTTATTTGTAACTTTAAAGGTAATACGCGAGATTGAAGAAAATATGCTAGGTATTATTTCTCAAGCTTTCAAATTTGTTTTAAATTTTTCGTGTCTACAAAAATCCGGACAAATTTCATTAAAATCCTTTCATAGCTATTACACTTGTATTCTATTTTGTATTTCGTTAATTATAATAAATAATTATTCCTCTTTTTTTAATTATTTAAATATTATTATTTTGGCCTTAAGTTCGTTGGTGCAACAAACAAATCACCGGTATGAAATTTAAATTTTTATTTGTAACTTTAAAGGTAATACGCGAGATTGAAGAAAATATGTTGGGTATTATTTCTCAAGCTTTCAAATTTGTTCTAAATTTTTCGTGTCGATAAAAATCCGGACAAATTTCATTAAAATCCTTTCATAGCTATTACACTTGTATTCTATTTTGTATTTCGTTAATTATAATAAATAATTCTTCTTCTTTTTTTAATTATTTAAATATTATTATTTTGGCCTTAAGTTCGTTGGAATTACATAACAAACGTAACGGATGAAACAGCCGATGCATCCGTAAGTGATACTTAAATTAATTATTACTTAATATAATTGATAATTCTTTCTGTGGTAAGTTTTTGACGTAAAGCGTCATTAATAACTTTAAGCTCAAAATCGTTTCAGACTGCGGCGGACACAGAGTACTTGAACTTTCAATCTCAGATTCAAAAAGAAATCATAGAGAAGTTCCCTAACTGGCAAAGTTTCAATGATGAAAAAATTAAAAGGGAGTTTCAATACCTTGCCATACGTGGACCGGCCACGATGGCTCCTGGTGACGTTGCTGATGTAAGTAATTAGTAATTTGAGAGAGCTTGCTTTCTTTTTATATCTAGTTAACTAAATAGGTTCAAATTTATCCTTTTAAGAATTAAAAAAAAATTCAATTAAAATTCAATTATACAGATGACTAAATTACAAAGTGAAATGGAAACTGAGTATGCAACAGTAGGCGTTTGTGGGTACAAGGATCCAACCAACTGCACGTATCGATTAGATCCAGGTACATAATATAATATACTGTTGATACGTACGAGAAAGTACAATGCAATAAGTCATACGACTAATGAGACAATAAAATAAAATAATATTTTGATAATCATTTGTTTGAATCAGAAATTGAAGAAATCATTACCACAAGTGAGGATCCAAAGGAATTAGCACACTATTGGACAGCTTGGTAATACTAATACTAGGAAAAAAAACTTCACGAACTAATATTTTTTACACATGTCCAGTGTATTATCCATAACTTTCTAAACACTAGGCATGATAAAATGAGCGAAAAAGTACCCCCTTCCAAATACCAGAAGTTCCTGGAGTATCAATCAAAAATGGCAAAAGCAAATGGTATTCACAGAAAATTGTTCCACTTTTTATTATTATTTTCAATTCCCTTAAATAAAATACTTTGATTTTACTGATTAGGGTTTAAGGACATGAGCGAAATGTGGATGGTTTCATACGATGATGGAACACCGGAATGGACGACTGAAAGTTTTAAACAACAAATGCTGGGCATTTGGGAAGATATTAGACCAATGTATGAAATCTTGCACGCATACGTTCGCATGAAACTCAGACGTATACCAGCGTACGAAGGAATAATCGAGAAATGTGGTTATATCCCAGCTTATTTAACTGGCAACATGTGGGCTCAGGTACTATGTTTAAAAGTTTGCAAATCTTGCTTAGAAATTTTAGATCAACGTAAAGTAACACTGATTCAACGATTTTGTGTAGGACTGGAACAAATTGGATGCACAGACGAAACCGTACCCAGAAGCACCATCACTCGACGCCACTGAAGCTATGATAAAGAAGGTAATGATGACCAAATGACAAATTGGCTATGACTGAAAAAAATTGAATTCTGTAGCATGGGACAAAAATTCCTTAGTCTAAAATTATGCATGCATATCTTATAGCTTTATTGGTAATTTCAGGGCTATACCGTTCTAAAAATGTTTCAAGAATCAGACAGGTTCTTTACTGAACTAGGTCTTTTCCCAATGACAGAAAAGTTTTGGCAAAACAGCATGTTGGAGCGCCCTCCAGATGGCCGTGAAGTTGTTTGTCATGCTTCAGCCGAGGATTTTTGTTTGGGGAGAAACAATACAGACTTCAGGTATGAATCCAATTTTGGAGAAAGTCAAAGGAAAGGAAATACTGATTTAAATAATACCAACTATGTATACATTTTAAATTTCAGAATTAAGCAATGTACAAAAGTTAACATGGATCAGTTAATTACGGTTCATCACGAAATGGGCCATATAGGTCTGCTCTACCTTTTTAAGCCTATTCATATTTTTTGACGAAATACAATAAGGACTCCTGGACTAATATTTTTAACTGTATGTATATGTACATTTTTCACAGAGTACTTCCACCAATACACAAACCTAGACTTTGTTTTCCGAGATGGAGCAAATCCAGGGTTTCATGAGGTGAGTGAAAAAAGGAATAAACCTGGTTGTCGACGTTTCCTTGATTTGGACATTTTTGTCTTGTAGGCCATTGGGGATGCTCTAGCTTTAGCTGTTGTCACACCAAAACATCTGCAGTGCGCGTTAGCGTTAGATTTAGGACTGGACATAGTCTGTAATAATAAAACAGCGACACCACGCGCACCTGGAGATGTTACAGAAACAGATATTAACTACTTGTTCTCGACCGCGATGAAAAAGGTAAGCCCACAATTTATCTATCCAGGTTTTGGATTATTTTTGTAAACTAAATACAGTACACAAAATTTTAGATTAACGTAAACTTATTTTTTCTATAATTTTTCAGCTTGTGTTTTTCCCGTTTGCCATTTCTATGGACAGCTGGCGCTGGGAGGCATTTGAAGGAAAACTCACCCCTGAACAGTACAATGAGAGGTGGTGGGAGTTGAGGCTAAAAAATCAAGGAATTTCTCCAGCAAACAATCGCTCATCCCCTAATTTGTTTGATCCCGCAGCAAAATATCACATTGTTTCCAATGTTGAATATTTGCGATATTTTATTAGCCACATTCTTCAGTTTCAGTTTTATGAGGCGATGTGCATTGCTGCTGGTCAGTATGACCCAACCAATTCCACTTCTCCACCTTTATACCAATGTGATTTTGCTGGTAGCAAACCAGCTGGAAAACTTCTAGGGTAAATTGAAAATTTGCGTGGTCCAGGATTTTCTCTGGAGAATAAGGAATAAATATTCATGTTCTGTGCTCAATTTTAGAGATATGATGAAGCTTGGATTTTCAAAGGGATGGCCAGTTGCACTTGAGGCAATCACGGGGAAAAAAGCGATGTCTATTGAACCTCTGAAAAATTATCTTCAGCCGCTACTTGATCACATGTCAAAGGAACTTGATGAAGCTGGCGAAGTACCTGGATTCGGAGGTACCCAGATAACTTTTGAAGTGTTTTATTAAAAATTGCGAAAATTATGTTCGCATTTGGCTAATCAATTTTTTATGCGGTTAGATTCTTGTGAAGAAGTTGCCACAAAGTATTTGAGCACCACTTATGAACGACAAGCTTCGGCACTTGCCGAACAGTCGGCACTCGCCGAATGGGCCTACGTTACGAATTTAAAAAACACAACTGCCAGAGATGAGACGGAGAAGTTGAATCTCGTAGTCGCAAACTTTGACAAGCAACAGTGGAAGAATTACATTCGTCATTTTAATATAAACTCAATCCAAGACCCAAGTACAAAAAGACAGCTTACAAGCTTGAAAATTATCGGAGCTGCTGCGCTTCCCGAGGAGAAATTAAAAAGGGTAAGAAAATATACATTTCTTGCATTACGGAAGCACCTAGAGGCATATAAAATTGTGAGTTTGCTCTATTCTAGGTCTTTTTTTATTTTGCAGTACAATAAAATCGCCTCATCGATGACAGAAATTTATGGCACTGGAAAGATCTGCCCCTACAAAAATCAAAATTGTGACTTAGAAAAAGATGGCCTGGACTTAAATCCAGGTGATATAAATTTCATTTTTTTCCCAAAATATCGTTTATTTCGTTAATAATAAATGAGTATTTTTCGCTTGCATACAGGAATCGAAAATTTGCTAATTGAAAGCAAAGACTATGATGAACTAGCGTACGTCTGGACTGCATGGCGAAATGCAACAGGGAGGAATTTACGAACACTCTATAATGAATACGTTGATTTAGGAAATGAAGCTGCCAAACTAAATGGTAGTCTGTTTAATCAATACATTGATTTAAATTTACACAATTTGGTTTATCAGTTTACATAAATTGTCATTGTCCCATTTTGCTGTAGGTTTTGGCAATTTGAAAGAAATGTGGTGGCGTAGGTATGAATCGCCCACTTTCCAAGAAGATTGTGAAAAACTTTGGCAGCAAGTCAAACCTGTTTATGAAGAGCTTCATGGCTATGTACGCTTTATGCTAAGGAAGCAGTACCCTCAAATTGGAGAATTTGAACCCATTCCTGCCCAGTTATTTGGTAAGTGTTGGAAATAAGGGGAAATTATTTATGAACGTACATTGAAAATTTGTTATATCAATATCATTTATTTAACTATCGTAGGTAATATGTGGAGTCAGTCTTGGGATCATTTGAATAACATGATGGCGCCTTTTCCCAATGCTTCCAAGTTTGATGTTACTGAAGCATTAAAGGCTGTAAGGACTTTTATGAAATTTGTGTTAATAACAAATAGCTCGATGAACTTAAGTGCTTTATCTTACACTTGGTGAACATTTTTAATGAGCAGAAATATAATCCAGATCTGGAAGGCATTACGCAAATGTTTGAGGTGGCAAACGAGTTCTTCATGAGTGTTGGTGCTTTCAAATATGAGCATGTCCTATGGACCAAAAGCCCAATTAATCAGACCAGCGGATCGAGAGGTCGTTTGTCATGCCAGGTTTGTAACTGCACATCTAATGACAAAATTTCCATGTTATTATTAATGTAATAATAATTTTTACCAACATGTTTATGATAACGTGACAGCGCCTGGGACTTTTCCAACAAGAAAGACTTTAGAGTCAAAATGTGCACTAAGGTCAATCAAGAAGATTTTATCACCATTCACCACGAATTGGGTCACATTCAGTATTATTTAAATTATAAGAATAAGCCAATCACATTTAGAACAGGTGCTAATCCAGGTAGGCAGGCCACACAGTAACAAAACTCATCACATTCATGTTGTATACCAGATTTTACATTATTAACTGATTTCCAGGTTTTCATGAAGCTATTGGCGATGTGATGGCATTATCTGTAAGCACACCTCGACATATGGCAAAAATAGGGCTTTCTGCTACTCAACAGTACATTTCTGAAGAATCTACCATCAATTATTTAATGCAAATGGGCTTAGAAAAGGTATATGTGTGAATATTTTCAGTGTCCTTTTTGAAACGTAAAACGATTATTATTTACTTGATCAACTAAACAAATAGATTTGTTTCAGTAGATTGCCTTCCTTCCGTTTGGATTTCTTATTGATTCTTATAGATGGAAAATGTTTGATGGCACGATCCCTCGAAAAGATTTGACATATCACTGGGTAAAAATGAGGTAACTAAATTGTATTTTCAATACCCGCATTTCCTTTTCATTCGTCATTGATTACCATTATTTATGACTATTACACTGTCTTATCTTTTAGGAGTGAATATCAAGGTATTATTCCTCCAGTGATAAGAACCGAAGAAGACTTTGATCCTGGCTCAAAATATCATGTTCCAGGTATTTTTAAACCTTTTTCTTGCTACTGCCAACGTTGTAAAAAAGAAAATGACGACCTAAATTTACATTTATTTTCAGGGGATACACCATACATCAGGTATTTTGTAAGCCATATCCTGCAGTTCCAGATTTATCGAGCATTGTGTCAGACTGCTGGAGAATATCCTGCTCGGCCGTTACATGAATGGTATGTGGACACTTTAATTTATACTATTGCACTATTGTATTGAAATAGAGTATTTAAAAAATAATATTATGCTTATGACTTTTTAGCGACTTTTATCAAAACAAACAAGCAGGAGAACAGCTTAGGTAAGTACCTGAATAAAATAAAAATAAAATATGATAGCTCGAAACAAATATTTTACTAATGCAACCAAAACTATTGATTTTTTTTAGGAAACTTTTGGAGGCTGGTAGTTCGCAACATTGGGGAATCACTTTGAAGGAAACGATCGGAACCGACAAAATGGATGCTAGTGCCATTCAGGAATATTTTGCTCCTCTTATTACATATTTGAAGCGTTATCGAGCAGAAATGGGATATCCTATTGGGTGGTCACAGGATGCCTTTGAGCAACGAGTTCAGAGAGGATGAATATAACTTGGATCTCAGTGTCAATCCTGAAAATTTGAAAATGGAGTCAGTCAGACTCCACACGAATTATTTCTAATACTTAATTAATTACATAATATCTATCTTTAACAATGCAAAATTTAAATTACATGCATATGCGTATAATGTACACCTGCTTTAAATGTTGTTCCTTTGTATATGTATTTTTGAAAAAATGGTAAAATAAATGACAAATGTTTAAATTTTGTGTACGGACTTTTCTCTCATAATCTTGCGATTCGTCTCGTTTTTCATAAATTTTCTGTACTGCGTTTAATTGTAAAGAAAGACTGGGACATAGTGACCAGGGAAAAAGTCGACTTGTGGGATTTATAAGTATGATCACATTTAAAACTCAATTATTAGAAGTAATGAAACCATTAATCTTTTCACAAATTGAACAAAGAAGCAATGCCAAGTAATTAACTGATATTGATAAATTCAATTTTTGTACTTTTACATTACGAATTATTATTTCATCTGCTTATGTTTTCATAACCATTATCGACAAAGTAATAGGCAAAAGTTTAAACGAAACAAAAATAAAGAAAGCATTTCATTGTCATGTTAGTTATATTTATCTTAGAGTTTTAAAGCTAAAAATGGCAACATTTTGGTGAGTATACGGAAGACTGAAACATGGAAGACTTGTTTATCAATGTATCATGATTCATGGTACATTTTTTGAGTTAGTCCTTACTCCTGATAGTCACGTAATGGAATGCAATCGTTGAAATAATTTCAACCCTTTTTAAGCCAGATTTCCAAAGCAAAGATACTTAAGTTGGGTATAATCATCGATGCCGTGCTTTGACCCTTCACGCCCAAAGCCAGATTCTTTTACTCCTCCAAAAGCTGTTTCTGCAGCAGATATAATGCCTTCATTTATTCCCACCTGTAATAGTTTAAATAAAAGCAAAATAGCTTTTAGATCTCAAATTTATGAGCAACAATACACTTTTCGTGTATTTTATCTTAGTTATTCCTACCATTCCATACTCCAAGGCTCGAGATACCCTTCTAATTTGGGAGAGGTCATTACTGAAAAAGTATGAAGCTAACCCACTCCGTGTATCATTTGCAATTTTCAGTGCTTCTTCTTCGGTTGTAAATCTACATTTTTAAAGTATATACATAGAATAATGTTACATGCCAGTACGTTTACGTAGGACGCGAAGTCTTAATCTTTTGTTGTTGTAAAGAAACTAAACCTACGTTATTGTCATTGCCACCGGTCCAAATATTTCTTCTCGGTAGCATTGCATTGAAGAATTTATGCCAGTTAGCAACGTTGGTTCATAGTACGTTCCACCGAGCTGATGCGGTTCACCACCCAAGATTTTCTGTGCACCTTTAGCAATCGCATCTCCGACCAATCCTGATACCTAAAATATTGAATGGTTAATTATAGTGTACTATAATTGTATATGTCGGTAATTAATAAATGACTAATGACGATGGGTAGTGGGATAAAATATGAAAAAATACCTTTAAAAACTGATTCTTATTTATAAGCGGCCCCTGTGTTGAATCCGGGTCCATTCCATCTCCCACAACTAATCCAGACATTGCGGATTTCAATTTTTCCAAAAATTGGCCATGTATTTTCTCATGAACCAATATCCTGTTGGTACTGACACAAGTCTAAAATTTACGTAGGTATTTACATAAAATGTCGTACAACAAGAAGTGATATTAGATTATGTGTATAAGTTTATTTTACAAACCTGCCCAGCGTTTCTAAATTTTGAAGCCATTACACCTGCAACCGCCTTGTCTAAATCAGCAGACTCGAACACTATGAATGGAGCGTTTCCGCCAAGTTCCAACCCAAGCCGTTTGACCGTTGAAGAGCTTTGCTTATACAAAATTTTTCCAACCGCAGTTGATCCTATGTGAGTTTGGGTAACCAAGAACTGTAGAGTGTTACTATTTGTCCATAATTTTACTATTTTATATTGATAAGTTTCCACCTTGTGAGTAAAACAGTGCGTTACCTGTAAACGATATTCCAGCAACTAGTTCACTAGTGCATAATTTTTCGCCAACACTAGGGGTATTTTCTCGACTTGAAGTGACCATTTATATAACTGGAATATCACGACATTTTTATCGGTGGTCATAATTATTGTCCTTAAGCATCAAAAGTATATTGATAGCTATTACCGGAGTAAGCATTCCAACAACCCCAATGGGTTCCCTGACTAACATCATTGTTTTTGATGGAATTGGACTGGATAATACTTCTCCCTGCAAAAACACATTATGTGTGTGATAATTTTATTTCATGCGTCCCAAATTTTCTAATTATGATGTGGTTCTTTGCAATTTGTAGAGAAAACACAGAAACTCACATGAATGCGCTTTGCTTCCTCAGAATAAAGTTCCAAGTAATCTGTGCTATAAATAATTTCCCCAACCGATTCCCTGAGTGGTTTCCCATTTTCAAGCGTGATAACTTTTGCGAGCTCATCTTGTCTTGCAACTGCAAGATCATACCATTTTCTAATCAGTTTGCCACGTTCCTACCCCAATGGGTTCCCTGACTAACATCATTGTTTTTGATGGAATTGGACTGGATAATACTTCTCCCTGCAAAAACACATTGTGTGTGTGATAATTTTATTTCATGTGTCCCAAATTTTCTAATTATGATGCGGTTGTTTACAATTGGTAGCGAAAACACAGAAACTCACATGAATGCGCTTTGCTTCCTCAGAATAAAGTTCCAAGTAATCTGTGCTATAAATGATTTCCCCAACCGATTCCCTGAGTGGTTTCCCATTTTCAAGCGTGATAACTTTTGCGAGCTCATCTTGTCTTGCAACTGCAAGATCATACCATTTTCTAATCAGCTTGCCACGTTCCTGCAAAAAATAACAATTCTAAACTGGTATTCAACAGACAATATAGATCAACAAGTACGGTATTAGATTTACCCTTCCCGTTATATTTTTCCAACTTTCAAACGCATTTCGAGCTGCTTGAATGGCAATTTCCGCGTCATCATGGTTCATATCTGGAACATTTGCAATCACTTCCTGTGTGGCAGGATTGGTAACTGCAGTTGTCAGATTCAAAACATCGAGCATGCATCCTTAAGTCATTTTTTATTTTTTGTTAAACTAATGTATTGACATTAACCTGCAAATGTTTTTCCAGATTTTGCAGACACCCATTCTCCATTTATAAAAGCTCTGTCGTGCAGCATCATCGATTGGGACATGGAGCCAAGCAAGTTTGGAATGTTGTAAAAGGGTTTTCTCTGCAAAAAAACGAAAAGTTATTTACATAAACCACTGCTGTTCCTTTGTAAATAGAGATAATGTAGAGCTACCCCATAAATTTTTCATCAATTTCGTCACTAGCGCTGCATTTTTGTGCTACATGCATTACAACTACAACAAGTGAACAGATAATTGTTTTACCTTACCAGCAGCTTTGGGTAACAAGTTCTCTGGGATACTTTCACGCTGGAATAAACTAAACTGTACATTTTAATTTCACTTATAAATACAGCAAGAGTTAGGAAATCCAAGAAAAACCGCACAATCCAACGCTTTTTGGGAAAAGCGTTTTAAGATAAGAGCAAGTGCGTTTATTAAGCACAGATCATATGTTGTATGATGTTGTCCAGCAAGCAACAACCATGCTATATGTTACATACATATGCATTTCCACATTGGTGTTCACAGAGAAGCAACAAACTTCACACAGAAAAACTCAATTTACAGTTCTCTTCAGAATTGCTCAGAAAACTAGGTGTACCATACCGGGGTAATATACAAATAGCGTTCACATGACATGACAATTGAAATGAACCATTATATCAACCAGGTAAGAGAGCGACGTCATGATGTAGTTAACTTTGTATTATGTCGGTGTGTGAGTTGTCACTTGTCACCAATAAATTTTTTCACACCTACGTAATCTAAGGTAAACTGCATATGGGTGTCAATAAAATATGACGTAAGTTTCAAGCTTATAATTATTTTACATGCACTCGACGTGCATGTAACTGTAGATCGCTTAACTATAATGATAACGACAGAAGTTTTATTACACAGAAACGTCCGGCGTTCTCGTTAACTGGTAAAAACGGTGAGTAAATTTTGTGATTATATGCTAGTTCTCAGAAAAGATACGAGGAATGTGATGGAATACATTGGCAATAAATGTGGATGATAACACGTTTGAATAGAATAATAATTTTATTGGTATCTTAAATACCTTTACATTTAAGCTTTGGAAACTTTATGCTCAAACTCAAACCATGTCACTGGAAGATGAATTGATTATTTTATCTTGAAGTGGGGAATAAACACTTCACAACCCTTTCCTTTAACTATTTAACTGCGGATTACCATAAATGATGAATGCAATGCAATGGTGCTACTACTGCCACTACTGCTACAAGCGTTTTTTCTTTGTCAATGTTCGCAATTCCAGACATACATGCTATTTTCATTATGATAAATTAGTTACAAGGTCAAATGAATTATTGTGTAAAAGTATTGTATTTGTACGAACTAACAATTTACATTAAGTTCATCCTCAACTACAAATCCACATCCAGCTATTAGCTTTTTATGTCTGAAATATACGAGTATAGTCAATTAAGTTGAATCAAATTCGTATAAAGTATAAATATAGTCTAACCTATGAATACATACATATGTATGTACTTAAATGCAAAAATAACGGTAGGGTATCTGGACCACGAGGCGAGGCGCTCCAAATTATACATGTTCTTGAACTCGGACTATTTTACTAAATGAACTTAAATACGTTCATTTATTTGCTACATTCCAATAAAAATTACAATACAACGTTATTTCTTTAGTGGATTCAAATCGCTACTGCAGTCTACCGCAAGCCCCCCAATATTTCAGCATATTTTTATAGTAAAATTACACACAATCAAAATTATTTAGTTGAAGTAGTACGTACGGTTATAGGTAATCGAATGTTTGAATTTCATTTATTAAAAAAGAACACTAATTATGTGGAAATCGAAATTATTGTATAGAACAGCATAGTGGCAAAAATCGA
>JAHZNB010003200.1:0-21080 GCA_027744295.1 Callyntrura guangdongensis | reverse complement strand
TTGTAATCTTCGATAACTTATACTTAGTATAAATGATCTTAGGTTGTAATGGAAAAAGTAACATAACTTTTATTGTTCATTTAGTGACAGCTTGAACATTTGATTTTCCAGGAATGTAGATTTGAAAGTTATTAGTATAATCCATTCCCGAGAAAACAGGAAAAGTTCATGCGTTCATAAGATAGACTGTAAAAACGATTAATAATCTAAAGTTTGCATCTATAATGCATATAAATATGATGCCAAAATCAATCCGTGTCAAAAAGCAATGTTTCAAATTTGAGTCTGGCTTGGCATGTGGGCTTATTTGTTGGCTGGGTGGGGTTAAAACAAAATTTCATTATTTTATTAAACAAAAATCATTGAAAGTGGGATTTTCAATATTGTGTGTGACTGTAGTTTCCGAGTAGAAAGCTCGTACTCCAAATAAGCAAAGTATATATTACCAGCCCTAACTAAATTGACTTCAAGTAATGAAAATTTGTTATTATCTTATAACCGATTGCTAGTTTCGCTGAAAATCGTACTAATAGCAGCAATAAACGCACTAACAACCTTATCACGGACCATTTGTTGTTTCATTAGTTTGAATAAAACTGCAGCTGCGAGACAACTGATATCCGTGGTCTGTGATAAGATGAGATTGCATTATAATTCCATTTTATCAAGCTGCAGTGTGTTCGAATCGAAAACGAAGGCTCATTTTCGGAGGTTGCTTGTCCGTTGCTGACGCTTGCGAGAAATGACACATCTTGCGTGTTTGTGACTAACTACTAACTTATAGGTTAGGAATAAATAACAAAAAATGCTATGCGCATATACATGAATTAAAAGTAGCTCCCTGAAATTTTAGTCCAGAATCTGGACTCCAGATACTGGACTGAGGAAGACTCAAATTTGAATAAAGCATAAAAATTAACAATGCAGGTATACGTATGTCACAAAAAGTATTTGGATCCACCAACAGTAATTGCTCTCAAATGCAACCGGCTAGATATTATTGAAATGCGTAGAAGCATCCTTCCTTATACGTTCGACGACACCTGCATAGTAAATGATTCTCCAAGGAACTGCATGCATACGGCAAATAAGGCTCTTCACGTAACTTTATCAGCATTACTTACGGAGTACGTACGTGATGATAAACATAGCTGTAACGTTAACCTGCATTCTGTACTACTGTGACTGCTTATAATTGTACTACAAAATATTGTAGTAATTGTAATGATTCGTTACCTTTCCTTACTGACACACAGAGATGGTCATCGTAAGGATTTGCAAATCAACAATATATGAACTATGAATGAGTCCAGTTTGGCTCTCAATACTCTTGTACTCTTGTACTGAAACAGTGAAACAGTATACCATATCGTTGTTTTTCAATTTATATGTAACGTGGCGTAAGTAACAAAAATACTCATGCAATGTATAACACACTCATACTACCATTAATGTTGGTAACTTACTAAATAATCATCATTGTAGGTACCTCGGTTAACTGAGCATTTTCGTCGGTACTTACGCAGCAGTGCAGCACGATACGTAAACGTAACAATATGCTTTACAGTTGCATTGCAATTTGCGTTGGTTTATGCGTATGCAAGTATACATATACGGTTGAAGTTGTGTTCAACTTTCACTTTGCCTTGCCATATTACTAATAAAAGTAGTAGTCACAATAGTACACAGAAGAACGGGTTGCATTGCATTTCCATTTGGTTCGTTGCTTCGCAAGCATGTCACACATATGACACCTCAAATCATCACCAGCTGTTTCTCCTGTTAAAGCCTAAATAAGGGAGAGTAGTAATTGAAGTTAGGATATAAATTTGAAACTCAAGAATTAAAATACGGTTTGGTGCTTAGTACACATTAACTGGAAAAATAATGGGGTGAGCTTGGTATAAATATATTGTTTAACAAAAAACTGTCCAACTATCATAATCATTTATTTCCATCGTTTGGTATATTTTCTAGTTCCAAAGTCACTTTTAAGATTGTTTTGACATCGGATCCGAAATTGCCGTTTAAAGTGTATGTAAAATTATGGCCCAAATAAAAAATAAATTCTACTATATATTTTTGTTTTACAAGGTTTTATTAACACGGGTAGAAATAATAAACGAGTTTCTTTGTTTTGCCGCGCTTTTTATCAAGTCTGTATTGCACTTTAAGAAATGAACCGAGTTTACTATATTTCCCAATTTTAAGCGTGAACAGGCAGTCAAAATTTTGTTATTTGAAATTTGTCATAACTGACATTAACCATGTCTTATTTTAAAATTATCTGGTTTTTGTTGAAAGGAAATGTATTCTTGAAACATGGATCAGAGCTCAGACTTATACCCAGGGATCGTGTTGGGGGAACATCGTGTAGTTAATCGATCGGTAGTTTAACCAACATTTCAATTCTTTTATAAATTCATTTCTTCATATATTTTCATAGTTTTGAAATAATTGTTTATTGTCGAATTTTCAAAAACGTATTTGGAGTAAAAAGTGAAATTCGTATTTTTTGTTGATGTGAAAAAATATCTAATAAATTCCACATTTGTCTATTCAGTAATGCGTGAGTTTACTTTTCTTTGTCTTTGTCTTTGCCTTTTTTTGCTTGGCTGTGATAAAATAATTATATTTTAATCAAACTTGTGATATCATAAACATGGAGGAATTAAATGCATATATAATACATACATTTAGTGCCAGTAAAAACGGTTTTATACTGTTCCTAACAAAACAAATCTTATTTAACACAGAATCTACGCATCTTTGATTCCAAGCGAAAGATAAGTGTATAACTACTAATGTGCATCAAACTATGAAACAAAATTTTGGAGTTGTGTGATTTGTTTTAAGCTTCAACGGCAAGTGAACAAGTGAACTCTTTGTTTGAGCGTTCTGTCCATTTTTTGCTCCTTTCCTGCTATGTCTAGCCTATGACATATGAGGCAACGAAGCTTAGAGTCTAATGAAATTTCAAAAGAAAATTTGTCTAACCATATCAAACTTAAACTAACCTAACCTTACTAAACCTAATTTTATCAAACTTAACCTACCTTACACAACCTAACATTATCGTTGAAGTATTTGAACAAATATTGCTTGATAAATTGACATGTTCAGTTGGATTTGGAGGTTATGTTGGGTTCTGCTAGGTTAGATTTCTGTACAATCACAAAAAACATGAAAATTCCACGTTTTTTGAACTTTGCAACTGGCTGTAACTCTTATTGTTTTTGGGCACCTCAAACCCTACTATTTTGGATGTACGCGTTTCAAACAAAATGCAGTCGATTGGCATAAAAAAACTTAGGGACGACTGTGGCTTACTCTGACCAGAGTTTCAACGATTTCATTTTTTGCGTCACCCCTAATGTAGTGATTATCACATTCATACACATAGGATGCGAGTCAGGACTGGAGAAATTTGTTTACATTTTTGGTTTTATTTTTTTATATTTATAAGTAGTTTCATGAGGATTCATTCATTCGCTGTACTTCAAAAAAGTTTTGGAAATGTACAAGATTATATAAATCCCCTCTACCTATTTTCCTTTATACAAGTATCAGTATCTAATCCACCGGAGCGGCACACATTACATAGGTTACATTACAGGCTGTAATTTACAGCACCTGAATATAATTTTTTGGCAAAAAATTGTGCAAAAAATCGTTCACCTGAGCGGCACTACTGGCAGCACAAAACGATTATTATTCCCGGTAAAATGTTTGTTTACGGAAGAGTTCTTGGCGCAATATTAGTTGTCGGTGCAAATATTCATTTATTATAACCACTAATAAACAGAAAGCATGGTCATGACTCATGAACAAATTTAGCCTGTAAAGATTGTAAATATGGATCAGCATAGCAAACATTCCCAGATTGAGCATCTAATCTTGACAATTCTCATTATTGGAACACTCAAAAAACCAAAGCTTGCCATATGATTTTTCGCTTTTGTTATTGCTTGTACCAAAACGTTTCTCTAAACGCTTGAAACTTTGACACGTTTAATGTGTGTCGGAAGTCGATAGTCGATACCAAATGAACATTTTATAATGTATGCAACATACCAGCGACAGCGGCACAGTAGTGAATGAGTCATTTACTCATACACTATACACCTGTTCTACGAAATAGTGATGCTTAAGTATGCTACACGCTGGGATATTATAATACTTGCGATTTCTAATGCATTGTATGCGTCAAGCGGACGAAACAAAAACGTTATGTGTACAACAAAGCAAGAAGCAAAATATCGCGAAAATATACTTACTGTGCTAAAAAAATTAACTGTCAGCGTATCCTGTCTGTATTTACCTCACTACACATGCACAAAAAGACAGCAAACAGTAAAGTCGTCATTTAATAATAATAACCTACCTGTAATACTATTGTATATAAGAAAACTTTAACACGCAAACCTTGTTTTACGTTTCAAAATCGTTCCTGGTCAACCTATAATTACGACAAATAAAAGTATTTTTCGCTGGGCAAATTTCAAGTAAAAGTGCCGCAGAAGCTGTCAGAGACAGTCTTGTACAAACATTAAAAAAAACACATAAGTAAATAAAAAGTACATAAGTCACATCAGTTTTCAACTTTTCCCAAACTACATTTTTTTTTACTAAAGAAGGACCTTAAAAGCAGTGCATAAGCGTAAAAGATAAAAATAACAATGGCGGGTGAAATTGTTATAAGAGAACCCATCGGTGAAGAAGAATCAATAGATACAATACATACAGCGTCACAGCAAAATGAATGCACTTTTTGGGAGTGTGGATGTATCAGAGAGACTGGTGAAGGTAAGCTAAAAAATTGTAGAAAGTAAACTTAATTTCCGCTCACAGTTAATATCGATAAAAAATCGTCAAATATGATTATTATTTGCAATATGATAAAACAGTTACGAGTACGGAATTAGTTGAGAAAGATGACCAGGGAACCTGTGACTGTGGTCAAGTTGATAGCAGAACAACAGAGATTTCACCGTATAGAAAGCCATCGAGGTACCTAGCCACATATACTTTTGGAAAGAAGGCCAAGCTAAGGACATCGAAAGATGTTTATGACCGATTAAAATGGGACATAGATGTAGAGATAACAAAAGGCGTCAGAAGCAGTGAATCTAAGGAAATACTTGATGTATCATCAGTTTATATTGGGTACAAGGATCGTTTTCTAGGAATTTGTGAGTTACCGTTTGAAGAGTATGAGCCAGGTGGCGACATTCCATTTCATCGAGTTTATTACTTCAGAACCGGTGGACCTCCTGTACAACCTTTCATTGGTAAAGATGGAGAGGTTAAGGTACGAGAAGATAATTTACCAAAAGATGCAGTGTTTATATGGGATAGGGACACTAGAACGGATTTAATATTCAATTCAGGAAACTCCTCGTTTTCATAAAGGAAATTAGTACAGTCGAGTCGTGCATTTATATTTAGAACGTATTACTGCGAAATTATGATATATTGTACAATTAGCCTTCAGCGCATTAAAAAATCCAATTGTAATTATAAATTGTCAACTGTGTACATATAATTGGTCAAAAAATCACGAGTAATTAAATCAAATAAAAGCAAGTACCAGTTAAAAAACTTTATTTTCTTTTCCAGTTTTTTCTGCATTACATAAAGAAATTTGTATAACTACATGATATGCTCCCCAATGTCAAATGTATCTCAACATAGTACGTAATACGTACATATATTTATAAGCATTAGCAGTGTGCTGTTGTTAAAGAGCATGATCGCTACCTGTTTGATCGATTTAAAAAATCCTGATCATCTATGATCTATGAAGCTAAAAATGGAGTCTTTGATTCTGTAACCAAATCATACATAACGTACGCTTACACAAAACTTGTGTGTGACATAGTCTTCTGCTTATAGGTGCTTAGGGTTACAAACAACATTTGGACTAAAAATATCATGAGATTTCCTCTAAGAAACAGGTTGGAAAGAGGTATTGATACGTCATTGTACGTACATTCAGTATAATTAGGGAACGTGTATTGTATTTGATTTTTATTGTAAAATAGTATGTGACGTGCTAAACACAGCATTTAAACTAAAACTACGTTTTAGTCATCTAAGAGCTGAAAATAAAACCTGGAAAAGAGTATAGATTATAGATTTTTGTGACACCGTAAACGAAAATGATTAATCCTAGAGACGGCATGAAATATTTCATGCCTCTAACCCAAGGGCGTCCAAGTGATGGACCGGCCGTATCAGTATTTTCAGTTCCTAAAACCCAGTACAGTAAGGAGACGGAAGCCCTCGTAAAAAGTACAACAATGTTTTTACAAAGTTCTACATTACACCCTGCAACGTTTTCATTTCTTTCAAAAATTTGTGCAATCTCCCAGTATATTTTACTAATAAAAATCGCTAATCTACATACGTCAAGAATCTTTTTGTCATTCCAGATCTCATGCGAGAAAGCAGGTTAACATTTACACAAAAGCATGTTTTTGAAACTATTCTTCGTGACGGCAAATCTCTACCGGAGCACCCAACACAACTGATGCATTCACGTCAAAGACTAAAATACATGCAGCAATGTCATATGAATAAAGCTCGTCACATTGGAGTCCCACTTATCGAGCCAGAAATACAACGGAAGCAACGACCTCAATATCATGTGACATTACATAAATATTACAATTATACATTTTTTAATTATTCTAGCTCAAGAACCTCTCATCTACATTCCTGTTGGGCCCTAGCGAGTAATTAAAACTTTCTTTACAGACAGCATTGGCTTTACCAGGGTCTGGCAAACGAACCCTTGAAACAATACAAGCTTCTGGGGATTTACAAGCCGCATTACCACCACCAACTTGCATTCCAGGTAAACTTCAGTGATAATGGTGAGAAATGATAATCAGATAAATAACAGTTGATTCTTATGTACGATTCGTGATGAATGTAGCCAGCAAAGAGGCGGAAAAAGATCGATTAGCTCACAGAATGGCATTTGGAACAGATAAAAATGACGACAAAACTGCAAAAATTAAAGGAGACAAGGCTCCACTTAACCCTGTAGTAGGTAAAACCGACACTGTTGACCAGATAAAGCAGATGAGATTTGAAGAACGTAAGTGAATAAAAAGTGCAGTTCAGAGTTACGCGATTACGGGTGTAAAATTGTTTTTCTGCATAAAACGTTACATTGAATCTAATATAAATTTCTGTTTAACAGTTATTGATGAAATACGAGATCGAATGCAGTTCCTGTTGATGATGGAGAAAGAAAAAAAGGAAAAGGAATATAGACCTTGCATCTTAAATCAAATAAATGAAAAACTGCAGGAAATGAAGAAAATATCGCCAAATGAAGAGAAAGTTGTTCGGGAAAGCCTCAAATTACATCTCCTTGATAAGCGTTACAGCTCTACATTTATGAGCGAGAATAACCCGTCAAATTTTTTTGACCGATGAGTGTAATTTATGTGTTATTGTCGTAGTCCTAGATTTTTCATTATTGAACAAATGCTCCTCTGTCAAGTGTAACGAGAATCATGTAGTGTAGAAAATGTCCCATGTAACTGATACTGTCAATTTGTGTATGTTGAGATAAAAGCTGTGTATGACTTTAATAAAAAAATATGAATACCTTTTGTTTTCTGGATATTAATTTTTGCTGATGGTAAAGTATTTTAGTATATTATTTGTATTATTATTTAGTATTTTTAGAGATAGCACGTTAGCTGACGAGGATCAATTTTACAACGACACTAAAACTGGATATTAAAATTATTTAGCAAGAAAGTGTATACAATATTAATTTGCGTAATTTATTAGAAAACTGGTTCGTAGAAATTAATTATACAAATAAATATGCTGCATTAAATAAGTTAAATAAACTTGCTTGTGTGGAGAAATAAATACGTATAAACATTTTCGAAATAAATAAGGATCTACAGACACTTGGCTATTGTTGGTACTTGGTTTGTGACGTAAAAAATAAACATGTTCCTTATAAATATTAAACTGTTTACTTTGTAGAAGATTTTTAATCTTCTTGGTTGTCTTCTTCCTTTTTCCATCCCCACCCTGAAGTAGGAGGAGGTGGTGGTGGGGTCCAACCCATGGTTGTTGTAGGAGCTTCCCAACCAGGAGTGGTTACTGGTGGAGACCAGCCTGAGGAAGGTGCAACCCATCCAGGAGTTGAAGAAGGTGCAGCCCATCCTGGTGTTGTAGGTACTGCCCATCCTGAAGAGGAAGGTGGTGCCTCCCATCCTGGAGAAGGTGGTGCCTCCCATCCTGGAGAAGGTGGTGCCTCCCAACCTGGAGGAGAAGGAGGTGCCTCCCATCCCCAACCCGGCTTCTCAACAGTAACATTTTCTAGTAGAAAACAATTATTAATAGTATTAAACTTGTCGAACATATATATATTGCACTTTTAAACATAAATGAATTTTGTCAACTTACTCCCACCAGCATTGAGAGCAACGGACACGTTTTTATTAGTGTTAAAAGCCAGTGAAAAGTTCAGTGGAAATAAGAGAGGAATGATCAAATTTGCTCCTACACCAAAACTTGTATCATGATTGGTGTTAAACTGAAGGAAAGATGGTATTTCAATTAGGGTTGCAGTTTTGTTTACACTAAGGTCCAGGTCCATTTGAGCTCCTGCGAGAACCAGTTTTGCATCTTTTTGAGCCTGAGCCAGTGCAATGGATGGTATGTCAGGTCCAGAATCTGACACTCGAAGCGTCTTGGTATCCGCATTCACTGAACGAGTAAATTTTTTGTAAATGTAATAATTAAATTCTTTTAATTAAGTAATCAAATCTTTAAGATGTCATACTGTATAATTTTTAAACTAAAACTTACCACCACTGAAAGCCGCTGAAATCACCACCGCACATATTAGCAAATTCATCTTGTCAACTTTGAAACAGGGTGAAGGCAAGAGTATAGAATCTTTTTCTGTGGTTTCTTTAAGGGTGTGCTGAGGGTGAATCCTGGAAGGCAACTGATCGTCTGACAGAAAGCGAATGCGCAATAAATGTTCTTTTGAATGACACCATACCACATTTTATTTGACCTAGTGGTAATGGTGTTAGAAACTCTCATCTTGAAATTGGTCTCAAAATAGTTAACAGTAGAATCTTAAAGGAATGCACCTACACCTACAAACATGGTTAACCTGAAAGATGTATTCTATCATTGGATATTCATTAAAAGGAAATAAGAATGGGTTTAGTAGTACGAACGAAAGGGTTCGCACCTCACTTTCTATCTATATGAAATAATAAATCTAGGTCGACTGACGTTGTGAGGGACATTAGGGAGAGCAGCAGGCGGATAGGGATAACAATAGCACAAAAATGCTGGTAAGTACCTGAACTAATGTGATTCCGTTATTTTCCGTCATATTATTGATTAGATC
This sequence comes from Callyntrura guangdongensis, assembly GCA_027744295.1. Taxonomy (NCBI): domain Eukaryota; kingdom Metazoa; phylum Arthropoda; class Collembola; order Entomobryomorpha; family Paronellidae; genus Callyntrura; species Callyntrura guangdongensis. The sequence goes on along the minus strand of JAHZNB010003200.1, from coordinate 11,674 downwards.
ATTGTCCGTCACAGTGGATCCTTCAGTGGTCGAGTTGTACGTACTAAACAAATGCACACTCAAATACCTTTTCTATCCTTCAAATAAATCCTGCCAACAATCTGTTGTTCTAAAGCGAAAGTGCTGTACAGAAAATCCCTTTACAATTTAAGGGAAAATATGTGTAAAACGTTCCAGTGAGACGGAGCTGACTTACTTTTTTTGATTGTGACACCATTTTTATATAACATTGTTTTACGATAAATTTCTCCAAATTATATCTGCCCCAATTTCTTTAACCCAATCAGATTATTATTGGGTAAAATTCTAGAGACGAGACAAAAATACTATTGAAGCATCCGTAAGTATTTTTATTTAGCTCAAAGGTCAATATGTTCAACACGTGTGTACTTTCACACGTGTTAAAGTTTGGAGCGTATTTAAAAATAAATTGAAAATATCTTGCGTTTAGATAGATTTTATTTTTATTTGTTGTCAGTGTACATCTCAAGCAAAAGTAAACAAGCCACTAATATGCAGGTTTGGCACCTAATCTTTCGTCGTTACACTTTCTTACTGGAAAATTTTAGATGCTTTGTATGAGTCGAATCATTTTTGGAATTATTATTATTTTGTGATTCCTTGGAGTGATGAAAAATTGTTAACAATGATTGATTTATCAGATAAATTACTTTTGAATTCTTGTCGAATTGCATGTATATATTTTAATAACTGGTTTATTTTTTAATGAATAAAACACGTGAATTACAAAATGTGTGTAAATAATTATTGTCAAAATAAATTAAAGAAATAACTCATCAATAAATAAATAAATAATAAATAAATAAATAACGAAAAACAATATGGCCCTTAATATAATGTACACTTTAAAGCCTAACTAAATTTGAAATGAGCTTTGATTTGGAGCTTCACTATACCATGGCACACCGCAATGGCAGGATTTGCTGCAATATCCAACATATTTCCCTCGATTCTGGCACGCTTTCAAGCAACGGCAGTTTTGACAACCATCCTCCAAGTCACTGGACAGTTTTTGTGAACTGTTATTAGTGCTGTAGTTATAATCCTGAAGTTTGTCCAACTTTATAGCTGAAATTCAAACATAGCAGTAAAATTAATTACATTGTACTTTTTGTCAATCAGTTTCATGCATGTTTGTCGCAGGCGCAATTAAATTGAACTTACCGAAATCTTTCTTTTCTGACATGTGACACAAGCATGATTTTTGTGGCATGCAGACTCCCCCTGAAAACCCATTGGAATTGCAAAACATGTTGCAAATATTGGAGTCGAACAGCGTTCTAATATCCCTTCTGCTGTAATCTGCTTCGTCTCCACACAAAAAGTCCACATCTAATTCACTCCGTAAGACGGTGACGTCGGTTTCCGATTCGTCACAGGTAAATTCTCCAGCGCTTGTTCGGAATTTCTCCACGAAAAGATTTTGGAACACTGTTGTGAAGTATGACCAGTTTATAATGGGAATTTCCCAGCCAAAGACTGATACCATAGATATTAACTCCGCCTGTTTAGGGGGAGCAGCCGCAGTGGGAACAGTTGAATTATTAGTGACGGTGCTGTTCAATGTTGGCTTTTTTCCGGAGTGTTGCTGCTCAGGGCCCTTTGTCTCATTTTTTAAAATAGTTATCTGCAAGGCCTGAATTTCATCCTCCTCCGGAACTTCTACATCTTTTAATTTATCAGAATTTTTTTCACTGCTAGGTTTTGGCTTAGGCTTTTTGCTTCCTCCGCTTGGTCTGATAGGTCGTTTGGGTTTAGATGGTTTGGGTGGGCGCACGTTGGATGATGTTTCCGCTTCTGGTTCTGGATCCACAGGGACCGGGACTACTGCTGCTGGAGCCGGTGCCGTGTTTTGCTTACCAGGTTGATTATTTTTACCTGGAGTAGGATTCTTGCCTCCACCAAGATTGCCATTTGTGTTGTTCTTCCCTCCGTTATTGTGATTTTGATTATTTTTCCCCCCACTGGTATTATCACTGACGTTTTGATTATTTTTTCCCCCACTGGTATTATCACTTACGTTTTGATTATTTTTTCCCCCATTGGTATTATTAATGACGTTGTTTTTATCACCAGTTCCCTGGCTCTCAATATTTTGATAGGTTGGCTTTCCTTCTGCATCATTATTATTTTGTGTTTGTTTGTCACCACTGTTTCCATTGCTGTTGTTACATGTGCACCCTTTCTCTGGAACGTTAATTTTATTGGGGGACAACAGAGGCGAACTTTGTATCGGTGGCCCGTACTGAGGGTTTCCAAAGGCTGGATTAGCTGCTGGTGGCCCGAATCCAGATGGGAAAGGTCTACCGTGTTTCGAGGGCAGTGCTTTCTCTGTACTAACGGGTTGGTCCTTTAAATCATAAGGACGGAGTTCATCGCCGTCTTCAGATAGTATAGTAGAATCATCATCCTCCTCTGATACGTCATGCTCTTCTGGAATGACTTCCTCCGGGACAGTAAATTCCTCAGGCTCTGAGTAGCTTTCTTCCGCCTGGTTTAGTTCTTCCGATGCTATAATCATCGAAATAGAGTCTTCTGGCAGGATGGGTTGTTGTAACAAAGGAGCAATTTGATGATAAGTTGGTGCAATCAGCTCTTCCGGTTTAGGAACTACTTTTTCCTTTTAGTTCTTCCGATGCTATAATCATCGAAATAGAGTCTTCTGGCAGGATGGGTTGTTGTAACAAAGGAGCAATTTGATGATAAGTTGGTGCAATCAGCTCTTCCGGTTTAGGAACAACTTTTTCCTCAAGTGGGAAAGGCGCTTGTTGCACAACTGGTGCGATGGCCTTTGGTGGCACCGAAGGGCTTTAAACTACTAGAACTCTGGTGTGAGTTATTTTTACTTGGTTTTGGATTGGGACCTTTGGGTGGTTTAGGTTTAGTAGGATTTGCTGGAGTTGCAGGTAATCCTTTACTATTGGTGGATTTGCTACTATCAAGGGTTGGTACGGGTGGAATGTTAACTGTTCCAATTTGGCCAGGAATTTGGGGAACGATTGGGGTGATCACGGGTTCTGGAATAGAAATTTCTGCCAATGAAGGCATACTCATAGCTTGTGGAAGTTGCGGGGGAGCTATAGCTGCCGGAGCAGGCGGTAGCTGAGGAAGCATTGGACCTGACGGACCTGCTGCTGGTGCTGCAGTATCTTTCGGTGGCGCCTTTGGCTTAAGGGGTGCCTCTTTTCCAGAGTCGTTAAGCTTACCAGGAGGATTCGATTCAGTTTGTATCTCCTTTGCTCCATAAACATTCTTGTCAGGCATTGTGATTGTTTCAGTTTGTGTGTGTCGCTTCAGTATTTTTCTCTGCTGCTGGTGCTGCAGTATCTTTCGGTGGAGTTGATGGCGCCTTTGGCTTAAGGGGTGCCTCTTTTCCAGAGTCGTTAACCTTATCAGGAGGATTCGATTCAGTTTGTATCTCCTTTGTTCCAAAACCATTCTTGTTAGGCATTGTGATTGTTTCAGTTTGTGATGTCACTTCAGTATTTTTCTCATTATCAGGCTTATTTCCAGGTGGTTCTTTGCATGGTTTTTTCTGTTGCAATAAAACTTCATCAATTTTCTCATCTGAAGTAGTTTCCGATTCCTGTTCTTTCGCAGGTTCTTCCAAAATCAATTTCGTTTGCTCATTAGATAAAGACCCGGTTTCGATTTTTTCTGGTTCTTGTATAGTTACTTTTGGCTCTGTTACCGCAGGAATGTCCTCATTTTCTGGTAAATTTTCTGAATCAGGCAAATCTGCAATAGTTTCCTCCTCCTTGCTTGTTTCCTCTGGACTGATTGGTGTCTCTGAATTTTCTGGATCTGAAATATTTTTCTCTAAGCATTTCCCTGATGCGCTCGTTGTTTCACGTCTCATCAAGTGGCTAGTTCCACCCGTGTTGACTGCTGCTTTTTTCCTATCTTGTGCAAGTAAGTCCATAATCGACTTCCCAGGTGAAAGTAATTCCGGGTCATCCTGCAAACTTTTTACAGCAGATTCCAATTGGGGAATGAGAGATTCTTCATGATTTGGTAGCATGCCTGTTTGGATTTCGCCAAATTTAGGATAGGGATTGAATTTGACAGAGTCGTCCGGATAATAGTAGTTTTGGTACATTGTTGGACCGTTTTGGGGCTGGTTATTTGAACTTAAACTGGAAGCATATGCAGCAGCATTATTGGATGAAATGTTATTTAATAGGGAATGAGAGGCCGTAGGCTGGAGTTGAACAACTGGAACCTTTGGGTTTTGAGGCATAATAAAAGTTGTCGGTATATTTGGAAGGGAAATGTTGGTCTGAGTGCCGTTGAAGTAAGAATTAAACACCGAGCTTCCTAATAAAGACACCATCGCATGTTGTGGAGGTTCCCCTGCTTCACTCAACATTGAAAAAGTTCCGTTTTGATTTTTTGAATGCGCTGTTGAAAGACTACCATGAGTTAGCATGATATCCTCACCTGGTAATGGCGTGTTAAGTTTCCCACCCGAGTAAGTGTAAACTGGAGCAATTCCAGTTATAGAAGGACGGGATAACCCTGGACGAAACGGTCTGGCACGCTCTAACCCTGCTTCAGAAGATGCCTCCTCGTTATTTTCAAGCTGGTTCGCTTCAGGCGTGCTTGCTGTGTCCAATTCTACCGCAGCTTGGAGTATAGGAGATGCATCCACGTCAGAAGGACTTTCTCCATTTTCTTCCAAACTTTCAGGTTGAGCCAAGATGAAGAGTGTGTCTTCATTAGATGGGTCTACTTGTTGATTATCTTCCGACAACAACGTTTGTGCAGCGATAGGATTGAGTGATTGCATCGCCAAAACGACATCTTTATGCGCAAGGGTCCCTTCTAATTCGACCTCTTCTTCTGGAGTTGTTGAAGGCTTTAAATTAGCAACAGCCGGAAAATGTTTTAAGTCTACTTGAGAAACATTATATGTATCGCTGGTGGTATTAGTTGTTGTTGTAGGAGCACTGTTGGGAAGGGGTGCTGGAGAACTGAAGGATTTTTCCTTTCCGGATGGAACGGGATCAATATAATACTTGATATTACGGTCATCTGGCTCTTCCTTATTTGGCTGAATATTTTTTCCGCTGGAAAAGTACAACTCTTTAGCACTAAGGTGTTTATGCAAGTTATCGGGGGTGTAAGGTTGATACTTGGAAGATCCCAGTAGCAGTGCAGCTTGTGCTAAATATTGCTCCACGTCAAATGGTGGTTCGTCGTCATCCAATTCTTCCCCGTCACTGTAGTTAATTATATCCTGTGGATTGACAGCGGAAGTTGGTGGAGCGTTTTCAGTCAGCGAGTCAGCATTTACTTCGCCGATAGTTTCCTGCGAAGGAATGTAGGGCTCTGGAAAATTACTAAAATTTGTCACAATTTCTTCCGGTACATTTTCGGTTGACACACTGTTTGGATGCGATGCGAGCTCATTGTTTTCAATAGGTTCACTTTGGTCTTGCACATCGGTTTCACTGTAAGGGGCAACTTGAGACAACTCCATTTGCTCTACTGGAACTTGAAGATAATTAACTGGCTGGATTGTAACAGGACTTTGTTCTTCAGCACTGTCAGCATTTGCAATTCCCTCATCAGACTCTGTGAGAATGTCATTAACTGCGGGGGGAGAGTAAATTTCAACCAAAGATAATTCTGGATTTAAGTCTGACGCTGGATCTGTAGCAACGTCCTCTGCTAAAATTTCATTTTGAATGTTGTCCACTACAAGCGTGAGATCTGCTTGGACAGATGGCTCTTGGGCGAGTGGAGTACTTTCCGTCAAACTTGTAGTGGTCGACAAATCTCCCCCACTAAGCTGTGATGATTCTGAGGGGGAGGCACTTTCATCATGACCCATGGATTCTTCTCCTGTGTTTCCTCCCACGCCATTTGGATTATTGTACATTGTAGGCCCTAAAACCATGCTGGCTTGTGCTAAATATTCCTCCAGGTTGAAGTAATGTTCCTCTTCTTGTACATTATCATTAGGTATTATTCCATTGCTGCTCTGTTCAACATTTGAGGTGATGGTTGGTGGAATTGGCACCGGTGCATTGTCGAAATGTTCTTGAGTGNTTGGCACCGGTGCATTGTCGAAATGTTCTTGAGTGTTGCTCTGAGGGGATAAATTTGGAGAAAGTGCTTCATGGGAAATGCTTGAATTTATTTCCTCTGCAGTGACAGAAACAGGTTCATTTGACGCAAGTGAGGTTTCTTGATCAAAATTGGGAATCGTCTCGTAGTTAATGTCTGGTGTGGAAACTGACAACTCAGGAAGTTGAATTTGGTCTGGCTCTGGGACTGCATAATTTTCCAATGTTTGTTCTATTGCTATTTGCTCAGCTAGGGTAATCTGTATCTGCTGTATTGGACCTGCTTCGTGCTCCGAGAATATTTGATTAGACGTCTCTGATGGCGAATTGCCGACAAATGGAGGCTCCAAAAGTATATCGTGAGTGTTTTCAGCTTCATTAACAACATTCTCTATTGACGAAACTATATGAACAGGTTCTGTACCCGCACCAACATTATTCTGAGTATAAATTTGATGACTTTGGCTGTTCCCCACGGATGTCTGTGATGATGCAAAGTTACTTGGTGGTTTTTGCTGACCAGTGTTTCCAACTGATGTACCCGCGCCAACATTATTCTGAGTATAAATTTGATGACTTTGGCTGTTCCCCACGGATGTCTGTGATGATGCAAAGTTACTTGGTGGTTTTTGCTGACCAGTGTTTTCAACTGGTTGAAACTGGGGTCTTTCAGGTCTATAACCACTGGGATTTGAATTAGTTCCCGGTGAGTTCAATGGCTTTGATATTGGAGGCCTGTGGTGTGTTGGTTTATTATTCGGGCTGCTAATTGGCACCATACCAGCATTGGTGAGATCTAAACGAAAAATATCAAGGGAATATCATTTAATTATGTTATGAAGTCATTTTTAGTATGCTGAAATATAAAAACGCAAAAATTACCTATTATTATGATTAGACCTGCCAGAAGGTAAAGTACTTTGAGGTTAAACACCAACATCATGGTGCATTAATTGAGATGACGTTTAATGTATAGTCTCCAAACGATATGGCCGCGAAGCAGGCCTTCAGCAAACTATCGATCTACTAATCAAGTGCTCAGGGTAATTTATAAACTCTGTATATTCCATGAGACGACATTAAACTAATATCAGGTTACAAAACAGAGACTGTTTGGTTTACTGACCTAGAAAAAAGTATAAAATGGCATTTGCCATACAATCTACCACGCATGGGTACGTTGTCATTATTTTAAATGTACACTGGTACATCACCACAAAAGCATGGTAAGATTTTGGATTTCATCTAACGGTTGACACTCTTTTCTTTTGTCTTGATAAAAGGTAAGGAAAGTGTAATAGACCCAGATTTCAGATCCAGTTGAGCCTGCCTGATTGAGAAAAATGTACTCGCAGAGAGCTTGATGAGAGGAACCTTTTGTAATAATTACCTGTAGGAGTACTATTGTTGGGTATATCTCCCGTTACATAGGCACAAGGTTTGCAAGAAAGGTACGAGTTCAACTCAAAAGTCACAATTAGCAGTATACGACTTGAACACAGTTGTTGACAACTATTCAAGAAATCTCTAAGAAGTGGTGAGGGCGATCGCTTCCCGTGAATAATGCTTCCAGCTTTTGTATGGACAGTAAGACAGAAAGTAAGAAAGTAGCTGTGACAGGATGAAAAATCGTTTTTGACGTAGAATACAATTAGAATGATGCAGAATGATTGGGGCGAAGTGAAACTTTGTCAATTTGTAAAGTGATTTTATTCTCGGAACCTTTAATTATTAAAGTAAAATAGTAAACTCAATTTATTGTTACATAAATAAATTCAATATAATTCGTCTAGTTGTATTGAAATTGATATGTATATATTCGACTTCGCGCTTGTCGGTGTGCCATTTTGTGTGCGTCCGCATTCCCACAAGTTTTCAGTAAATTTTGCTTTTTGCAACATATAATTGTAGTTCACGATCCTACAGCTTGACAATTGTTCTTACATGTACCATGGCATATTTGATAGTGAAATACAGAATAAAGATTCTAAATACATTATCGGCTAACAAATTGCAAATGTGATAAACCATTACATTCACGCCAGGGGTTTCGGTCCACCAATATGTAATCATAAGTCCTGAAACGGCGTTTGAAATCAACATCATAAAAAAGTAAACGATTACCCAAACCCGTACCACTGATGAATTTTCCTATAAAATTAAATATGAATTGACAAATGCATTAAATACTTCAATAGAATGAAGGAAAACCAATTACCCATGAAACTAACCTTATTAAGAAAATATAAGCAAACGCAACCAAGAGTTAATCTAGCACATCGCATTGCAGTCTCCTCAACTGAAATCAGTTATAAACTCAGTTTTACATACTGATTTAAAATCACATTTACGAACTAACTCAGCATTTACTTGTAATTCTAGTTTGTATTTAAACTAAAATACTTACATTGTAAAAAATCAATTGCTCCGTTTAATAAATAAATTGGTCTTTGAAGAATTTCAAGTCCAAATATCTGCATAACGAGAGGTCGTGTGCAAAGATTGACAACATTCCAGAGCTGTAATAAAGAAAGATTGCATATTATTTAATTCTAAACATTTACATAAAAACGTTCAGCTTTCGAATATTTGGACGAATTTTAGTTTTACTAGAGCGGATTTTTAATGACTAATGATTAATACTAATTTTTCATGCATTTTACCGTTTCTACTGTCAAAAAGGCAACAGCACCAGCACCCGGCAAATCCTTGAAAAAAATCCAGGTCTGCCAAGCACCATATCCTAGAGGCTCCAAACAGACATCGAGATCACTTACGCTGTCCGATCTGAAATCATACTTCTTTTTTATTCTACGGAGACCTTGACATGCTACCGACATCGTGTACAATCTCCAAAGACAAAAGAAAATGAGGCTCATTCCAGCAAACATTGGTTTCGGATCGGAGGACTTATTATGCGAACTTGAATTAAGAACGAGTTGTACGATGACAATTATTACAAACGAAATATTGTGTATGAGTGACATAACAAGCCAGGCATATAAATAATTTTTCCGGCCCTGAAAAAAAAACAACATGACACATATAGTCTTTCTTTACCAACATATAGGAAAAGTATACTCTCGGAAATTAAAACTGGCTGTAAGCTGCAATGCAAAAAAATACCTTGAAAATTACTGCCACCCAAAAGACACATGACAGTAGAAAATGTAGAACCAACCAAAAGTGCCATTGTAAGTGACCGAAAAATTCTACGCAAGAGAATTAAGTTAAACCAATATTATCAATATAAAAATACTCAAGAAAGAATTTAATACAAAATAAAAAATGTTGAATAAGCTACCAAATTCAGCAGAACTAGGGAAAAAGTTAAACCAGCTAGTATGTTCCAGTGATACACAGTCGAACAAAAGCCAGTACAAGCTGTATATCTGACAAAGGATATAACGTACAACTATTACAAATCAAACAAATTTAATTTGATTACTTCTCACAAAGTTTTGCTGGCTGAAATTAAAATTACCGTTTCAAGAAAACCAACAATCACCAATGCCGTGCCTATAGGCTGACCGAAGCGAAATAAAGGCTTCATGTTAAATTATTAAGAATGTGTGTTTTCCTAATTTCGGTCTGTACTTTAGGAGCTACAGAATTGACTGGTCCACAGCATAAAAATAATGAGTGAATTTGACAACAAATTTGACAAAAGTTTAAAGTGAATTTAAAAAAAAAATAAATGTAGAGAACTGAAATAGCACAAAGTTGTTAAGCATAGTGTAATAGTGAAATTTATTACAGACTCATCGGGAATCGGAATGTAGGCGTTACCCCCCGTAAACGTATGTATACGCGAGTTATACTTTTCTTCCTGTACATGTATGACATGGCGGAATGTACATTTCGTGTTCTGAGTTCATTTTGGTGAATAATGTTTTACTTGTAAGAGATTTCAAGATGTTATTTATAGCATGTTTCAAAAATTGCATTTACTTGTGTATAAATATATTGCATTTGAGGGTGGCTGGATTGAATGGGACTATGGGACTAATGGGAATATGGGAATTAAACGGGTCAACAGGTCTGTTGATATATAGCGAAATTTCATGACATCATCATTTTAACATGTGGATAGTTAAGGACAACGTATTCATTATCCAAAGATGTAACCGGAGCATGTTTCCGAACTTGTGGTCGTTGCACTGCTATACAGTGTTTGGAAGAATATTCTACCTCCTACACACTGTTCTCACCATTCCTGCTTTTTGCTGCTTTACATTGATTCTGAAATGCACGGATAATTTGTATCAATTGTGCTTACTAGTGATGAGTTGAATGAAACCAAAGAGGTTATAATACAAACTATTAGGTTGAAATAGATCATGCTATTTGTCATAATGCTCCTTCCTTATTTTTCGGAGAAACCCGTTTATAAATCACTCAAATTCATTTCGAATCCTGTAGTGAGATGAAAAAATGAAATGAATATTTATCATATCTCAGAATTAAAGTTTTGATGGATGTATTACCACGTATAAAAATGTGCAGTACATAAAGTTAATAAAATAAGGAATACTTGTGAAAAACCCTAATTACATACAACTTATTTTTATTACATTTGAAACAACTTTGTTTTAATTATCTTTTTTGAGTATGTCTCCTCGTGATTTACTGCTATGGATGGGCTCTTTGTTTTTAGTTTTCACATAAATATATATTGTGGTAAGAATAACAAAGAGGACAAAAATGTTACCCAGTACAGTTAAAATCAACAAAACATTAATGGCTAATGCTCTAAACGGTGGAACAAAGGGTGCACCAAATAACAAAACTGCTAACCCAGACATAAACCCCACTGATAAAATCAACTGCAATAAGGGAGACATTCTAACAATCACGCTGTATCAAAATCTAAGTAACAATATACCGATTTACTATGAAAAGTTGCACAATGTACATCGTATCCCCGTTGACCGCAAACTATGTAGTTACAAAATATTCTTTTTCAAATTTTTCAAAATCTTCTTCACTGAATACCGAGCCAGTCTGTTTTCTATTCTGCTTCGATTGTGACTTCTTCGGCTTTCCACTTGTTTCTATCTTAGGTACTGATGATGTCGGTGTCACAGAGGTTTCATTCGAGGTTATCCGACCTTTGCAATCTAGCGCCTTCAGGATTTTTAGGTTATTCTTCAATACTCTATCTTTATCCAGTTTCTTGGGTTTTTTTCGAGGCTTGAATTTTTCTGGAACGATAAACGGATGATTAGAAACACTGCTTTTTACGACTTTAAGAGAAGAATATTGAGTAATGGAACCTGAAACGATACAACTATATAAACTTACTTTTAGACGCCTTTGACAAATTGTCTAGTCTTTCTTCTGACACCAACGTGGTAGCATCAAGGGCTTTTCTCACAAGGGAAGCCGACATTATACGTCAACGAAAGGAACAATGTACAGTATCCGTTTAATTAAAGCACGAAAACAGCTGTTATGTCCATATTAAGTTAACATGCATACCAATATAATTACATGTTTAGTCAAGGATGTTACATATACATGTGGATTTTTACTGCATCCTTGTGTTTATAGTCTAAATTAAATAATGAAAGAAACAAAAA
>JAHZNB010003199.1:0-41117 GCA_027744295.1 Callyntrura guangdongensis | reverse complement strand
TGTCAAAACTCCAATTTAATGCTTCTTACAAATGTTAAAAGTACAAAAATAATGTCGACGCGCATGTAGGTTACTTTTTTACAAGCTCTCTAGTTTGAAAACTAAACAAACCTTAATGCTGATTTTACGTACGCGTGACTTTGTCTTCTAACGTAAATAAAATAAAACAATTGTGGCATGTTGGTGCCTGAACACATATCACTAAAAGTCGAATAGCTTATTTTTTGCGTTCTATTTCGATTGTGATAAGCCACGATTTGTCAACATAAGTATAACTCTACTGTTATATGAACGATGCACTCTTGGTTGATAAGCAAAATGGCCTGTGACTGACAAGTGGACTGGAAATGCATCCACAACAGAAGCTTCATTTATGTATGTTCATCATACATATATACATGATTTTACGCAGTAGGTCTCGTATCTCTGTTCAGCACTTTAATATTTTTGTTTAGAATAATAATACATGTGCTCGCATATTATTAGTGATTTTTGCTGGCATTTACCTGTATACATATTTGCCAAAAAAGCCTATGATACATTAATCCCAACTTGTGCATGCCATACATTAGTTCATGGAAAGTTATCCTTATATACGTCAATTAGCATAATATACATATCATCAATACTGTTGTTTGTTGGTGTCATATTCTTTTCTGGGGACTATTTTAATTAAAAAGATTGTTCGCAATGTATTGTACTTGTAGTAAACTTATATGAAGTTCATTCTATTTAATACTCAATACTCCTTTCACCTCGGCACACAGACGGAAAGTTTCTGGATCGAAGTAGTGGAAACATACGCAATAATTACCAATGTAATTTCTATTTCTTTTCTTTGTGCGTGGTTCTACTGAGAAATATTTCTTGTTAATCCTTTGTGTAATTTTTAGATTTGCAAAGATGTGGGGTTTTATAGATGAAAATTGAAAAGCAAACCGCAACATCCAATAGCTTTGCAATGACAAAAACAGTGATAGCTGCATTTGAAATTTATCCGTAAACATGTATTCATGGTCATATGCTAAAATAGATTATTCTCTGAAAACAATGTTGTTGGCTCCATTTGCTTGTTTACTATACCCCGTTCCCTCAGAAAGAATGCTAAGTGTAACGATGTATTATCGTCACACTACATCTACCAAAAAACTACTCGGGGTACTTAAATCCAAAAATATCTTTAAAATTTGAGGCGGGTCTGATACTCGACTCTAAATACGATATTGCATCACCACCACCAGCCAACGTGTTCCATCCAACCGGCGAACAGGAAAAAAAACTGCCGATAGCCTTCCTGCTGACTGATTCACTGGTAGGGGAAGGGAAACCCTGAACTACTACTGCCTAATATTATTATTAGAGATCGGGCGTTTATAATGTGATACCCGGCTACACATTCATTTATACACACATGTAGCTAAAAAGCAATAGCAAAATGTGTGCGACGAACGATCTTGGTTCAAAAAGTCACTTTTTTATTGTCGATACAGTTTAAAACAAAAAATGTATTAAACATTTCTTGTTTCGCTCCCACTGTCTTGTAAGCAGTGGTAGACAAGGGAAGAAGAAACAGAATTCGAAAAGACAACAAACTAAAAATAGTTGCTTTTCCCTTTTTCTTTAGTTGTTGTATTATGTACTTACCTCTTCACAGAATCCCTTCTTGTTCTAACTACTACTATTATGTAACACTTTGGCTCATGGGAATATAATGTACCTATGCATGTAGAAGTGTAATATAATAATAAAAATAATAATGCTGCAATACATTCCACTATCAACACCGCCTAATATAATTTTTTTAAACACTATATTTTATAGAGCATATAAAAACATTCACGGTCTTGGTCTTATTCGTTTCTAGCTAGTAAATGATAAAGAACGGAGGAGTACATGTTTTCCACTAACAACGTTTAGTTTTTTTCTCTCAAACCTTGTGGGTTGCATATTTAGTGAATCTTTCTTGGCTTATCTTTTTTTATTTTATATACTTGTCTTGTCGGTTCGCATTAAGTTAACGCGTGCTTTTAGATTGAAACTATCAAGAAAATTCAAACGTTCTCTGCTGGATTGCAAGCCAGAATATATTGCAGATAAGCTTTGATTGTAACATCTTTTTCTTTTGACGATGAACACTGTGAACTCACACTAGAGTTGGTGGTTATTGCCTTCTCTTGCCGTTCGTTCGTTTCGCATTTTGTTGGACTGCTTTGTTTTTTTTTCGTTTTCAGATTGGCTCTTCCTTGAGAGCATTTCAATATTATTGTTATAGGTTGTAGTTGTAGTTCCATGAAACGAAGAACGTTCCGCTGCTGTTCTTCATGCTCCTTTTGAACACTCATTATTATTGCGACATGTATATATGTAACGTACTTATTTCGTGACTGTTTTTGAATGTGAGGACTATGATCTGTGAATCTGTGATAACCATAAAATATACGTTCGTCTTCACACGCTCTACCTACATAACGAATACTTCTCCTTTCTCTCTTCGGAAGGCTTTCTTTTCGCAAGCAACAGGCATTTAAGTATAAAAAAAATATATATTGAAACATGAACATACTCACGATTTTTTGGCAAATTCCCATCATTTGCTGCTATCCAACAAGTCGAGATTGAAACAGAAAGTACGAGAAAGAAAGCAATTTTTGCTAAATAACAGCAAAATAGAATGAAATTCCGGTGTGTCATGCTCAAATTGCGATGTTATGCTAAACTTCCCCCTTCTTGGATGATGGTGATGGTACGCTCGTCAAAATGTAACAAAAACCACACATATCTGTTCTCGAAAATCGTTACAATAATGACATGTATCATTTCCAACACAAGTCAGTCATCATCATCATCGCTCTACATCAGGGTTGAAAATACAATCTACTCACATTAACAGTTGGACTGCCGGTTGTGATTGATATGTTGCATGTGCACACTTAAATTTAGGAATAAAAAATTCAATATTTAGAATTACAGCTTTCAACGAAATCAATATGCTTTCAATGAGAAAAACCAATATTTAAATTTAAACACCCGAATGCATTATAGAACTTACCCTGGTTGAATGAAAACTTCCAATTTGACGAAAGACGAGAGAAAAACGCAATTTTTATGAAACCAGCGGTTTCGTTTGCAGAGCAATATAATATACTATACCATTGGGAATATACTACTAATGAAAGAATGCATAATATGATATTATAATTATGTTTCCATCCACAAGCACATTATGTGGTCGAGTGTTGACAGTGTAACTGACTAAATTGACAAAGATTCCTAATGTCAAACCACCTTCTCAAACATTTTACCACACACTTTATCGTTTTTGCAGCCAAGTTCGTAAAACTTGACCCTGAGTATATTAAGTATATAAAATGTCAAAAACAGCATGTTGTATAGGTATAATATATTATTATGTACATACCTATTAAGCCTATATTCCTAAAAAAAGGCGTTGATTTCGAATATCCTAGTCTGAAAAATACATCAAGATAACCGGCTATTTTTCTTGGATTGTAGATCTACCAATTATAACAAAAGAAGTTGGAGGTGTGGGGACTACGTGCATAATTTGGTATTTAAAATAAAATCGAGAGTAAGCGTCACATGTGTCGATGATATTGAAAAGGAACCTACGTTGCGTAAACGAATGCGACTGTATAAACTTGTTTTTTTTGTTTAGAAAATTGCATAGGATGGGTGTAAACTATTGTATAATCGTTGAAAATAATTGCAACGCTGCCTGGTTTTTAAATACATTCCACAAGGAAGAAGTCTAGCTGATTAAGACAATAAACAGATAAAGACTTTTTTATACAATGTCTCATTAGAGGAATGTTATCTAAAAAGACTTTCTTTGGGGTCGGACTGTATGTAATGTAGAAGAACTCCCAGGCAGGAGGTAAAAACTATAATATCTACGGGTCGGATTGGTCCTCTTGAAGATTAATTCCGTTTTTACATTCTCACCAATGCTAAAGCGTGATATGCAAAGTCATTTCCCCTCATTTTCTCCTCTGTGACATGTTCGGGGATACATTCTTTCAGAAGTTCAGAAGCAAGCGGAGAGAAGAAACTAGGGTGTTTCCCCAGGCTTGACTTTAGTTTGCTAGTTGGAACCGTCCGTGTGTGAACAAAGCTCGCTTAACAAGTAAACGCTAGAAGCATCAAGCAACAGTTGACATTTTCCTTCTGCATCCACTCAATTGTTCAATTTAGTTCGTGATAACTAAAATAAATAATTAGTCCAAACCGCCAAGGTTGTTAATTTTGAGCAGTTATTAATAAAATTATTTAAACATTTTAACTGGAACACAAATTCTGGAAACATTTTGTAATTTTTTCAAGTGAACAATAATATTTAATAATTTCTTCTGTTCTCTTGTTTTATTTGCCCAGATGGCTATGTCAGAATTCCGTCTCGCTAAGCTCCTGTATGTGTTCGAGCGATTCTTTGGTAAGTCGAAAAATTCCTTCATGAATTTTTAAAGGTAGTGGTGGTGAGGTTGAAATGTGAGTACATGAATGTATTGGTGACAGGGAAAAGTACTTTCTAATAAGACCATTTATAATTTTCTGCTGAAGAGAGGTTTAACGTATCACCGTTCTTTGTTGTCTACCTGAACAGATACCGATAAGTCCGGCACCATTGAAAAGGACGATTTCACTCTCGCTGTGTCGGTAAGAAACTATATTACCTATGCACTATATACTCATACGGGTATTAACAAGGCATCCTTAAAATCATTTAATTAATTATTTTGCCGAGTGATAAAATTTAGATTATATATTTAGATGGCATAGAGTCACACCAAATGTATGTAGGCTACTTTATGCAATGAAAAATTTTGAAAAAATTTAGTCGTATATGCTTATCATATCATGCGTTATTATAACAAGAGTGTAAATAGTGTTACTCACAAATCCTTTCAACAACGCAGTAACAAAGACCAAAAGCACTATAGCTTTTAAGCTGTAATTAAGTTTGTAATCTCGTCTACTTTAAGAGCATCAACATTTCTCTGAGTTTATTATCACAAGACATGAACTCGACAACGTATCTGGCAAGAATACAATTCAGTTCGTTGTAAAATAAGCCGATGAGAAAGAGAAGTTAGGGAAGCGATAACGTTCTATTGCACTGTTTCACACATGCGTAATCAATAGCAATAATACGGTGCATAAGATTTTGGCTACCGCTTCCTGTTCAGTTGAAAATAGCGTGGCAGCATCGGCATCCTTCCTATTAGTTAGCAAAGCCTGAAATGTACTGAGGTGACAAAAAAAGAAAAAGTCTGACTTTTTTGCTGTTTTTATTTTTCGTCTCTCCTTTGTAGATAATCGTGAAAATGGAACGTATAGATAAATCCAAAATGCCAAAATAATAAATTTATGTTTGCAAGCTTTATTTTTCTCTCGGTAAACCTCATACATAGTTTAAATCAGGTTTACGGACCAACACCAACCTACGCGGTCATTGTGCATAAAAGCAGACGTACAAGTTTTCAATCTTTAAATATTTAACTTTAATTAATAGTCGTCTTCTAGACTACATGGCAATATAGGAGCGTTTAAATTTTTACTTTGGTACCATTTAAACACAATCATTTTTTGCAGCAACTTTGCAAAATCCGGGGCTGGCCCGAAGGTGACGCCAAGTATGCAAAGGCACAGGAACAGTTTATGACTATGTGGGATGTCTTGAGGAAGCGATGCTACAAGGAAGACGATGAACGAGTAATTTTTATACAAAAAACGCACAATCGTTTGAATGGCGAAGCCTTCAGATATCATACATGCTAATTGTCCACAACTAACGAATTTCAAATGTCAAATGTCAAATTTCTCAGATTTCCCCAGAAGAATTTTGCCAGCTGTGGAGAAACCCTGCCCAAATTGAAGACTGGGAAAGGACGTATATGGATATCATGTTTGATCTTCAGGACACATCTGGTGCGTATTCATACGTGTTGTCTCATTAGCAAAACGTATTGTCAAATTACACATGAAAGCATAGTTGATGCAATGCAAATATGCTATCTAATTTATGACACTTTACTCGTAGGTGATAATGTCATTGATGAGGATGAGTTTGTCGGTGTCTGTGACTCATACCAAATTAACTCTGCAGAGAGCCGAGCTGCTTTCCAGACTTTCTCACATGTACAGAAAGAATAATCTTTATCTCTATTTATACTTCTGATATGTAACCTTTTCACGTAGCAAAAAAAAAAGAAAAAAGCGGAACATGCATCGTCGAGAAAAATGTGAGTACGCGTAAATCCTGTTAGCTAATTGCTCTCTCTCTCTCTACTTGTTTTCAGCGTGGAAGAGTGAGCGTGGATAAGAAGTATTACGAAAAGATGTGGAGAGAATACTTTGGCTCAGACAACCCAGCCGACATGGGTAACTTCATGTTCGGAAAAACTTCCTTTACTGACTAAACATCTTTGCTTCTCGTCTCGTCTTGTTCTACAACAATCAAGGCTAATAATAATAAGCCTTTTGATACACATACATAATAATAAGTAAGTTGATTTCTCCTTCTCTTTGAAATATCGGATGTCAGCCCATTAAAACTAAATGAGCTGTAGACATCTTTATATTCACAGCAATAGAAAAGGGCAGGCTTGCCTGCTTGCTTAATGTGATCCCACTTCCGTACATTTGCAAAAAAAAACTTTTATCACTTCTTTCATTTTCAGATACTACTGCCAGTGGATTACTCCAACTAAACACGTTGTACTTTTTAGATACTATGTAATAAAACTTATATATGAACTGTATAATATTGTAACTGGATTGTAAATCTCAAATAAGTTACACACACAACCGATTTTTCAGCATCACAAGTCGTTGAAACTCATTTCCTGCAACGATTACTACAATGCAGCAAAATATTATGATTTATTGTATTGTGACTGTTCCAACAGCTTGAAAAAACAACGTCTAGGTGCCAGCATTGGAACATTCTTTTTCTAATACCATAATATAATGAATATTATGCAGACTCTACATTACATTATGCGACATGCTGCCGTGCTCCATTATATTTTAAGTTTATTACAGTTATCGAGATTTATGATCTGATCAAATTTTAGTAAAGAATTATTACACGATTCTCTGATGTGGTGCCAGATTTCGAAACTGCCTTCTAATCAGAAGCTTCCAAAACATTTGAAAAATGACAATATGTAATATTATGCAATAATGGAATAATATATTATAATTTTCGAAAAATAATGTAGTAAGGTCATGTATAAAATTATTATTGTAAATTGTTATGATTGTCAGCTTTAAGTTTTATTATTATTATTATAATGTTGATACTTAAGTTACGTTTTAACTTTTTGAAAAAATGGTCTCTTCCGATATCAGTTGCATTTTTTCCAAGCCAAAAGTCCCGTGAGGTGCATCTCTCTATCCTTATATTCAAGTTGTTTCGTGTGTCCTAGTTTACCTTTTTACCTTTTCATGATGATATTTAAATACATATTAATGGAAATCTTATAATCAGATTTTGTTTTTCCACAAGGAATAAACTTTAAAGTACTTTTGAGGTATGCTGCTCTGCCTTTCCAAAAATGGAAAACAATTATTATTTGCATAATTTTTGTACGTTTGTCCCACGTTTGTCCAAAGTTTTTAAATGAGTATGGTGAACGTGCGGACTGTGAATGCTCACCTTACTCTTGATTGAGAGATGAGTCACCTTCACATTTTTGCTGAAATTATTAACCCAACTTAAATGTTTTCCCTTCCCATGCACCCAGTAAGTTAGCCATTTTCAATTTTCAAAGCATGTGTGCGCGAGACTGTATTGCGTGAATTGAACATAGAAAGTGAGGGGCGGACACCCTTAGCAGTATAAACACAACTTTTTACTGCCTACAGATAACGAGTTTGTTGTGCTATTTTCTCTTCAGCGACAACGCTGTGTGTTTTTGGGAAACTGTGTTTTTTTTAAATTGAAAGTGAACTTCCCCCTTAAGTTTGTTTTACTTATACCGATTATCCTACAAGATGAGATGCGCACATGGATAATATATAATACCGACCATACTATACAATTATACAAATGCAATGGGAAAAGCTTGTGCAAAGGAATCACAGCATGTGGCATTATCTAAATAATTATCTACGATGTATCAATTTTAGATAGGTATTTTAACTTTAAGGAATTACCCATGTCATATCATATTATGCCAATGTTAGTAGAGATCCTTTGTCGTACAACCTTATTGTTTAAATTACAAAAATTTAATGATACAGTAAACTTCAGTTACAACGTAATATTATTATGCGACCCGAAATGTTTACTTATATTAGTTATCGGAGTAAGTATAAACAAGCCATTAATTCCATAAAGTGAGGACCGGAAGTGCGCAGGGAATCCCGGTAAATGGAACAAGAAAAATTAAAAATGCTAATAAAATTTGGGCATTTACGTCACCCCAAAGAGCATATATATTGTATGTTGATGAATTGCACAACTTTTGATTTAGTTCTTTTCTGCCTCATAAATAAGAAACACTTGACATTTGACAAGCTGCAAGTTTTGAAATAGTTAATAATAGTTAATTTTGTCGAACAAAACCAGCTTTCAAAATTACAATGTCGGTTGGAATTAGACCTATTTTGTGGACGGTGGTTCTGGTGTCAAATCTGGTTTTTGTCGTCTCAGAGAGACCACATCTGATAAGATTTTTCACTCAAACAGATTGCAGAGCTGGAACAGTGGTACCACGATATTTTGAATATTTGGAAACAAAAAATGTCAGCAGTGAAGTTGGAAACCTACTTTTGCAGTCATACTGTGTACATAGGGGCGCGTAAGTTTAAATAAAGTCCCTAATATACTGTTAATAACAGTCTGCTTTACTCCATTGTGTATAATATAGGCTACTCATTAAAAGCGTACTTTATTTGTTACACATTTTACCTTCGCTTGTACTTTCCTAGCTGGCGAGTGGAATTTACGGTGCCTCGGAGTAGCTACGATTTCAACATTTCGATGGGTGATGGATGTGCCCAATGCATTAACAAAGGCTCCAATAACTGGCGATATGGAATGGTGAGGCGGATAGGCGGGCGCGACATAACTCAGGCTCACATTACTTTATACCCACAGACTGACTTTCTGGGGAGAGAAGTTTTCATTAACGGCTGGGAGTTTACATTCAATGATACTTATAGTTTTGGCTCTCTGGCTTTCACCGGCTTCAACAATTGGACGTGGCAATTATATTACCTGCCCCGGTTTCGAGGAAGTTCAGTTTGCTATAGACCAAAATACGAAACTGAAATGACTCTGATAAATCCTATGGTTGAAAATGTTGGTTCTGTTCGACTCGGATGTAGAAATTCCGGCAAATCACGTCATGGTCAAGAGATTGGAATCATTATTATTACGATCATGGCTTTTGCTCTTCCAACAGCTACTATCCTTTTATGATTAGGATACTGGACAGTGAAGAATAAAAGATCGTGGAAGCTTTGATTACATTTCGAGCCAACTCCATATTGTTATTAATTGTTATATTAAAAATATCCCTCCTGAAACACTAATACTGCTAGCATTTTAACAAAAATGAATCATCAAGGTTATTTGCCTTATCATCTCTCTACAAACTTTCTTCACTGTTCTAGTTTCTGTATCCTGTAGAAAATAAGATTTTTTACGATGTATTCTGTTTAATTGTTTTCACATGCATATAATTAAAAAATAATTTGTGGTAAAGAAGTACAAGTCAGGGATAGATATACCTAGTAATTTAATAAGAAAGAGTGTTTAAAATTGTACATTTTGCTTTCATGTAATACATTTTGTACCTTTCCAAGCTTTCATGATAATAAAACTAATTTTTTAACTTTCGTTTACAGGTGTACAAAACATGTACATAATGTTTATTGTGTTCAACAATTTTATTGTTTTACAATGTCATAGACGTTTACAGTTCAGACGCTGGTTATGACTTAAATCTCGACTGATGATGATAATCCATAACCAATATTTACGTTTAACCTGTTGAACAAAGAATTCCTCCGGGACAAAAAAAGCGGGAACAAATATGATCTCACACTACTGACACATGAGCTTTTAGATTCAAGTATGCTAAATGACGATGGGATACCGATACTGGGATATAGACTATATTATATAGTGGTGAAAGGTACTGTGAATGATGCACATTATATTTGAGGACCTATTTGAGATTTACTACACAGTTAATTCTGAAAAACTATAAATTTTAAATTATGATCAAGTAGCTAGTAGCTAATTCTTTTCTGTATTAATCGACAATAGCTAATTCAATTGACATTTGCAGCTAAATTTGACATTTAATTTGCAAAGCGTGTTTAACAATGTCAGTATACAGAAATATTGTTTGGTACTTAAAGGGACTAAAAGAATACACAAAGTAAGCTCTCAGTTGTCAGTTTCAAATTTTTATACAATGTATTTACAGTACCAATGACCAATACTTTATTTATTGGCCTGCTTAGAGAAGGGGTTACAAATTCTTAATGGCGAATTCATTTGAATAAAGTTTGTTTATAAAACTTGTAGATCGGGATATGAAGCTGCGTCTAAACAATTTAATGTAAATGATTTAAATGCGGACGTTTCCTCAAAATCATATATTATCACAGGTAAAATACACGGTTCATAAATTACGATTATTGGTTTTTGACACAGTAATAGACAAATTCCTTCATTATTTTCCAGGTGCTAACTCTGGTATTGGCTATAATTGTGCACTAGATATAGCAAAGAAAAAAGGCACGGTCCACTTGGTTTGTAGAAATGAAAAACTTGGAACGGAGGCAAAGGAGAAAATCATTCAAAGTACTCAAAATGAAAATGTCTTTCTTCACATTGTGGATATGTCACAGCCCAAACAAATAATCAGATTTACCAAGAAATTTGCACAGGAAAATAATAAGCTAAACGTTTTGGTACTTTAATACGAGTTATTGAGCTGGATTAACAAAAACCTATTTACAGGATAAGGGAATAGGATTATTTTGGAAATAGTTCTGTTTAATTACTGATTAATAACATCGTTATATATTAGATAAATAATGCAGGATGCATGGTAAACACTAGAACACTTACTGATGACAGTCTAGACCTCAATTTTGCAACAAATACTTTGGGACCTTATCTAATGACTATCGGCTTGCTACCAGTTTTATGCAAGTTTGTGAAAAACATATCTCTGGTTAATTTTTATTCAGTTAACGGTAAATACTTGCGTCAGGTTTTACCGGAAATCGACATTTTGAAAATTTAGATCAGAAGATCCACGAGTTATATTTGTAACGTCAGGGGGAATGTTGGTGCAAAAACTTGAGTATGATGATTTTAACTTTGAGAAAGTTAGCAAATACAGTGGTGTGATGGCTTATGCACAAAATAAACGACAACAAGTAAGACGCACGAAAACTTTAAAAATGCATAAACCGAAATTGTGTGTACGTAACGTTTTGCAGGTCTTAAATTTCTACGCGTTTTGCAGGTCGTCATGTGCGAAAGGTTAGCAAAAAATCATCAGGAAATATTTTTTGCGACGATGCATCCAGGATGGGCAGATACTCCTTCGGTTAAATCATCTATGCCTGAGTTTCACGAAAAAATGAAGGTTTTACACATACAGAGCACATATGTTTTTTTATTCATTGTTGACTTGGTCCATTTAACTTTGTCCATGTTAAAATTGACAAACAGGAAAAACTCCGCACAGTAGAGCAAGGAGCTGATACACTTATTTGGCTTGCCATTTCGGAAGCAGCAAGAAAAAGTCCAACGGGGTCATTTTTTCAAGACAGAGTACCAGTGTCAACTCATCTGCCATTAGCTTGGACACACACCACGGATACGGAAAACGCCGAGTTTATGTTGAGACTGACTGCGCTCACTACAAAATTTCAACCCAGCCAATAACAATATGTTTTACTTTACTAAAAGGATGAAAAATGTTCTGATGATGAGTGATGATGATACATGGTGATATTCACAGACGACCTTACATGCCTTATATATTATTAATACTCTTGTCATTGTTTATAGATAAGTAAGTAATTCAAATTCAAAATATGTAAATATCAGTAAAATAAAGTTTATACATTATCATCAACAATATAATTCTAGTTTTTAATCAATTGTCATGTTGCATGAATTTATTTTCATTTAATATTGTCACATGCCAGTAAGGTGAATTTGTCGCATATGCTGTTTCAACTTGAACTTTCTCGTATATGTCTTAAAACACAGGGAACATTTGAATTGTTCAGCGGAACTCGATTCATGAGATTTCATGTGCGACATGAGATTATACCGTTCTGAGAATGAACGGCGGCACAACGAGCAAGTATGAGGTTTCTCTCCTGAAACAAAACAACATTATCAATTAATGTAAATTATCTCAGTACGTCAGGGGGAGTACACCATTAAGTTTTATGTGATTACAGTACCTGTGTGAACTTTAATGTGCCTTTGTAAATTTGACTTTTGAGGAAAGGTGAGATCACAATGAGGACAACCATAGTTTTTTACTTTAGTGTGGACCAATTTGTGAGCCTTAAACGAAGTGTGATGTAGAAATTGCTTACCACACGTATCACAAACGTATTGAAACTTTTTCATATGTATTCGTAAGTGTCTTTGAAGACCTATATTTTGACTAAATGCTTTCAAGCAAAAGCCGCACTGAAACTTTGGTTCCCCTTTATGGAGAGCAACGTGACTGTCCAATCCCTTCCTATGTCGGTAACTGGCACCACACACCTCGCAAATAAATTTACGCTCCTGGCTATGCCAACCTATGTGAGCTCTTAAATTTCTTGCGTTTTTAAATGACTGTTGACATAAATCGCACTTAAACTTGCTTGTAGTCTTAATTTTCGAACATGATGACGATGTACTTGTTTTAGACACTGATTGGTACTCATTGTCCAATAGGAAGTCAGGATCACTGTTGTTATCTTCATCCACTTCATTTAAATCACTGCTGTCAAATTCCTCTACCGCACTTATTAATTCGTTTTCATTTACATTCACTTCGCTGTTAATAAACAGTTCATTCGCTACGTTTTCAGCATCAGTCTTAAAACCTACCAGGAATTTTTCAGTTTGTTTGTTTTTTTCATCATTACTCACGAGTTCAGATAAAAGATTGCTTTGATTTTCAATAATTTCAGCAGTTTTCTGTGAACTTTCTGCAACATTTCCATACGATTGATTTTCCAAGTGAGCTTCTTCAGAAATATCGCAAGCGTTGTCAGAAACGGAGTTCATTATACTATCATTATACAAGGAAGCGAATGCAGAACTACAAGAACTGGATAATTGATGTTTAAAATAATTTTTATTTTG
The DNA here is from genome assembly GCA_027744295.1 of Callyntrura guangdongensis. NCBI lineage: Eukaryota > Metazoa > Arthropoda > Collembola > Entomobryomorpha > Paronellidae > Callyntrura > Callyntrura guangdongensis. The sequence goes on along the minus strand of JAHZNB010003199.1, from coordinate 27,745 downwards.
CGCTTGAGATTTAAATGTAGAGGGTTTCTTGATAATGCTACTCGTATTGGAATGTGACAATGCCAAATCCAATTGATCATCCACACTCAAGTTGCTGGAGTCCAGTTTCAAGTTGAACTGAGTTGGAAAGCAATTATTGGAGTTGGTGTTCGTCATATCTTTGGTAAAGGTGATGTGGCTCAGAGGTGGCTGCAGATAACTAGAAGATACTTCACAAGGAGGCAAAGACAAATTTGATGACTGGAAAAGTCGACTGACTGTTCGACTTTTGGATAGGAGATAGGACACTTTTCTACTTCTCAGCAACAGAGCGGTGATCTCATCAATTAATGATGATAACGCTTCTTTCGTAGTTGTCAATGTTTTACAGAGATTTTGACATTTTGGGCAGCACTGTAAGAGAGCTCGATCAACGGGGCCTGCAATGCAATCAAACAAACAATTTTACTCAAGAACACAAATTTATACAAAAATTGTTATTTTTCTAGCAAATTTTCAGGGTCATTACCTAATTCTTCAAAAAACGTCTCGAGTACATCTTCATCTTTTAGTCTTTCTGTTCCATAGTTGTCGAGACTTTGGTGGAAAAATTGCCGAGAGCAGAGGAAACAAAAGTCCAGCAAAGCAGCGTTGTCACTGCTGTCACTGATGATATCGCCATTAGCAATCGAACTGCTTACCATAGGATCCATTTTTAGTTAGATCCCTACCCCACGTTCCCAAAGAGTGAGTGAAAGTTAAACTGAAATATTTTACACAGTGTATTACATCTTACATCTCATTTTCACTAATTATGAAGATGTAAAAAATGTAATGCATGAGAGGTGAATACTAAGCTACTCATCATTACCATTCATAACATTACACAGGGCCGCACATGTGTGCCATTTACAAAAGTACATGATTACACTTTAGACTTTCCATTATTCACCTATTTGCTACATTAACGGCTTATAATTTCAAGTGATCCATTGGTACATTCATTCCAGTACGACATTTCGGACTTCATGCACAATCTTCTTCCTACCAATATTTAGGTAAATGTGAAACATATTTAAGCAATTCATGGAGACACGGTGTTTAAATCTTTTACTCTGACTACGACGCACTTTTTTCATTTGAGAACGCGCTTACCGAACAAGGAAGGAAATATATACTAAGTGTTATAAGTTATAATATATCAGGGTAGTTTAGAACAGCATGACATCATTCCACTAATTATATTATCTTTAATCTTCCCTGAAAATGTCCATAGACCACCCAATAAGACCAACAAAAAACAACGGCTGCTTAAATAAGCACTACCAGCATTATCAGTGAATGAATGAAGACATTTACAGTCGTATTACATGAGTACATATCATATGTACATCTGCTTATTTTTACTACTGGACTAGACATCAAAGAACTGGCGATTAACGCCTGAACAAATTACAAGCCCTATCCGCTTAAAACCTGATTTGATATGATCAATCATACACATCTCCCTAAACTTTATATTGTATATTATATACATACATGTACATGTGCATGTCTGTCTTATTTTTTATACATTATAATAACAATATGTTATTACCACGCACGTTATTTCTCTCAAACAAAAACTAAGCCAGTGCAGTGTTCTGAGTCAGAACTTCTGACCAAAAATGAAAGATTCCGTGACAGAGCACAGATGAGAGCACAAAAATAAAATTTTCTCTCACACAACAAAAACTAAGCCAGTGCAGTGTTCTGAGTCAGAACTTCTGACCAAAAATGAAAGATTCCGTGACAGAGCACAGATGAGAGCACAAAAATAAAAAGGAATGAAAAAATTTTGCTGCATTATGAGGATTATGTATATTAGGAGCATCACAAAACTTGTTTGTGTGGACGTAAGGTTTCTCGTTCAAAATGATCTCCCATCTACTCACATGTAATATTATAAATTATAAAAAAAACCTGAGCACCATCAGTTTTAGTAAAAAGGTTATCTTTTGCCTGCCTGCTACATGTATTTGGCTGCATTTTGTTGTTGTATTTGCTCTGTATACATGTGCATTTACTTAAACAGGATATCACTAGTTAAATACGACCTGGCTAATAATGAAATAACAATAATAATGAAATAATCATATAAATGTTTACCAACTACGTATTAGCGTCATATCAAACAAGATTGTTACTTTTTTTTAAAAGCCATTTCCCATCTACTATGTGCCATGAAAGTGCAAGTAGCTTTGGTAGTCTTTAAGATTGTTTTAGAAATCACTGATTGTGCATAGTACAAAATGTTTAGCGACTCAGAGAGTGAAATTCAACATCTTAACATCAACAACGGTAAGTTTTTGTTGTGCGGTGGTAAAATTCCTTGGTCATTCTGTTACGTAACCACTATAACCATACAAAAGCCGTCGTAACGCAAACTTTCATTAAATAAGTACTGGTTAGACCAAATGGTATATATTGGTAAATGATTGACGGTCCCGACATAAGAATAGAAGTTGCTTTTTTAAATGAATTCCAGCGATACATACATATTATAAAATAATGCTATTTATTCCTGATCTCAAAACAGATCATGTACTCATTGGAGAGAAATATTTAAGGCATGCAGCAAACATGCTGTCTGTAAATACTCTAGTTATTCACGCTATTTTTATTTCGTGCATCATCAATGAAATCAAAACCTCACAATTTGACACCAGACCTGTGTGCTCTGGTTGTTGTATGTTAAACATCTGCAGCTTAAAAGAGATTTCTACTCCTGCCATTCACATGATAGCTAGCGCTGGTTACATTAACATTAGTTTGTGTCATTTGTGTGTGAATTTTGAAGTTTTGCAAAAAAGTTTGTTTTAAGTGTCAGTCAATGAGCTCTTCATGATTGGTGTATCGTCTGAATTTGGTATTTGGTTTGTTGGCAGATGACCCATCTCCATCAACATTGGGTTATGAAGAGGAGTCCTTGGAGCATCATTTGGGGCTAAGTAGCACTGAAGGACCAGTGAATTTTGTGACAAGTTCTTCCTCGTCGGGACCTAGACAAGTTCCTCCAAGTGCCTACTCAGATTCAAAATTTGCTGAAATCCTTGGTTTCGGTTTCTTTCGGGAACCATCTGCGCCAGCAAACATGGGATCTTTGGAAATTGATGGGGAACCGGATCGACCTCCCGATGAGCAAAGACAAGCGCGGCCCAGTACCACTGCACCTTTGGAACCAAGTTTTTACCAGATAGGGATGCGAATGGCAGACACTCAAGTAACTTTTGTTTCTAAACACTACAAAATTTTGAGTTGATTTTGATTTTGTCGAATACAACTTTACTTTACTTATCTCAGTGGGCTATGAATTACCAAGAAGCAGCTATTTACTTGGAGGAGGGCGCAAACAACGATCAGTTTTCCACTCATCCGAAACGTCGCGAGTCCTTGCCAGCATACATACTGGCTCACACATCTTGGTTTTATGTTCTTGACTTATTGGCATCGTTAGTATTGCTGTTTTTAGCACTTGCGGAAGAACCAGCAGTTGACGCTTTTCGAGTACAAAAACAGTCTAGATAATTCTCTTTGTAAATGTTATTATAATCATATTCTGATGGAATGTAGAAATTGTGTTTTGTTTGCAAATTTGATAGATGCCGATTGGTGTACACGCATCCTTAGAGCTTGGTGCCCTGGGCATTATTACGATTGGGCTAATTTTAAAATTACGATGGTTGGGGGCGAAAACTATTTGTACACATCATCGTACACTTTTGAAGGTATACTATAAACAACGCTGTTTTCTACAGTGCGTAACTAGAACACTAGAAAAGTCATTGTAAGTGTGTTGTCAAAAATTTGAAATAATTATATGTGCAGGCTATTACACTGGCAGTAATGATGGTGGAAGCAATGACAGTTTTGTATCGACAAACGTCACATTTCCGTGTAACAAGAGCTTTGCGGCCAATATTTTTAATGGACAATCGATACTGCCGAGGAGTGAGAAGATTTACTAGACAAGCAAGTGAAGCTCAGTTTAGTTTAATTTTATAAAAACATTGTGTAGAAAATGAAAGTCCAACTTGTATATTTTAGGTCTTGCAATCGCTCCCTCCTATTTTGGACATGCTGCTGTTGTTATTTTTTTTCATTCTCATCTTTACCATACTGGGACACTTCCTCTTTAAAGACGATAAAACAGATCCATTTTTTAAATCAATTGGAATGACCTTTGTTAACCTCTTTGTACTACTGACAACGGCAAAGTATGACGTTACGAACAGTTTTTAAATTACTTTTGTATTCCATTTTATAAAACTCGACAAAAATGGTTTTAAAATTTCAGTTATCCGGATGTGATGATGCAGCAATATTTTAGAACTCGTTGGGCATCTCTATTCTTCATTGCGTACCTTGTTACCGTACTATATCTCTTTATGAATTTGGTAAATTTATATATTTGCATGTTTTGGGGGAAAGCTCGAAGTGGACAGTAGTAAATGATAATACGTGGTTTGTCTGATCCACCTTACAGTTACTTGCTGTTGTGTACGACGTATTCACTAGTTTAGAAAAGGAGAAATTCAGGAAGTTGGTAATTCACAAGAGAAAAGCTTGTCATTTTGCATTTAACCTGTTAATCTCAAAATCCAATACCAACGGGATTATCTTCCGGCATTTTTATGGAATGATGACACAGTATAAACCAAACAAAAGTGTGCCTAAATTAAATTATTTTAGTGTATATTATTAAAACAGTAAATCGGATATTTATACTTTAATCCTGCAATATTATATTGACACAGGTCTTCGCGACATTTATCTGACTTTCAAGGCATTGGACCGATCTGGAGATGGGGTCTTATCACGCGAAGAATTTTGTAGATTTTATGAAATGGCAGATCTTAAATGGAAACCAGTTATTAACAGTACTGGTTTCCAAGCCCAGTGGCCGTATTTCAGAGAAGCAGGGTTTCACGCTCAACGATTTCTAAACTCTCCTTACGCAAATCACTTGTTCAGTAAGTCTGGTTAAAAATACATCGTTGTACTTATCCATAAGGTCTGTTTTTTAACGAAAATAATTTCCTAAACAGAGATAAATCCAGGGTTTGTTTGTTTTAGATGGAGTAATTTTATTAAATACGATTGCAATGGCTGCACGATGGATAGAAGGTGCAGGACCACATACAAGCTGGGACTCTTATATATTTGCGACATGTAAGTTTAAGTGTGTTCTTTTAGTTCGGTTCCATAACCTACCCCATATAAATTTATTTGCCCATTTATTACAAATTCGGTTGGTAACGTTCTAGGGTTCTTACTGGAAATGTGCCTTAAACTTGTGACCTGGGGCTATATACGGGTTTTCTCGTCTGGATGGCATTCCTTTGATCTAGTGGCATCGGTTGCCTTCTTTTTTACAATACTACTGGTGCAATTTATTCCTTCATGGGATGAAATACTGACTTTCATCCGTCCACTTCGTCTTCTAAGACTGTTTAAATTGAAGAAACGATATAGGGATGTGTTTGGCACGGTTTTTATATTAATCCCTCCGATGTCTTCTGCGGCAATGGTTATATTAATTTTATATTATTTCTTCGCTGTCATCGGGATGGAACTCTTTTCTAACTACTCCCTCGTCAACTGTTGCAATGGAACATTTCTACAACCGTATTTTGACGGCGGGCCCAACGCAACTCTTCATTATTATTTGAATACGTATTCGGTAAGTTCTTGTTTAAAACTCAAGTAACAATCAATTTCAAGCAATCAATTTGAGCAAATCTTCTTTTTGGTTTCACAGAACATATTAGCACGAGCTATGGATAAAAATAGCGAGGAAAAAATGCTGCGAACCGAAATTTTCCTTACTGGAGAAGAGATTGACTTCTGTTACAGGCAGCATTGTCAGGATCCCAGAAAACGGACGCAGCTATTGCAAGACTATGGAGAAGATTTGGCAGTGAAGGGTTACGTCACATATCTTGGCTATAGACGAAGGACAAAGGAAATACTTTTCAAGCGAATGTTTAGAAACGAAATTCCAGATTGGTTAAGGGAAACGGAACCAATCGCAGGATTATAGTTTATCTGTTAGCTTTAATATGTAGAAGGTTTCAAATTATACCTGAAAGCAAAGACAGTTGACATAAAAGACATTGGAACGTTTTTAAACCAATACGTTAGTCTATGTTTAATCGTTCCGGTGATGCTAATATCAAATAAATTATTTATGTACAAATTTTTTTAAGTCTTCATTTTATTTTAGTATATGTACCATTTAAACAGTTTTATTTCCAGTTACTATATATTTGGTAGACAGTACATCGTGGCTTCCCTTGCATTGTGCTCTACATACATGTCGATGCAGAGGTCAATTATCATGCTAGGTAGTATTTATACTTATGTATCTAATACAAGTAATGAAAAACAAGACAGAGCCGTAGAATACATATTTCATTCGTACATATCGTAAACTTAAAATGTTAACATTTTTTTGTACATTTTTGGTAATTTACTATTTTTTCTTTGTTTTTACATTTGTGGTTTGTTTGTTAAATCAACAAGTGGTTGTTTATAACGGCTCTTTTAACGTGTATAAAGTTATAATTTCCTATATTAATATATAATCTTGGCTTTCCCTAGTTTGTACTTACAATTACGATGTTCTTAAAAATGGCTTTAAACAATAAGTGAAAACGACCCTTTACATCAATCATTGCAGCTGTAAAATTAATATTAGTTATGCCATCTAAGTGACCCATTATATTATACCAGGATCGGCACTATCCTTTCTATTGCCCCTCATGATCTACACTGACCAATATTAATTACAATGTCAACCACCATTTTCAACAGTATAATATTTTTAAATGCACACATTATGCATGTACAACCTTTCTTCCATAGGTATATTATTTCCCCATTTCAATCTAAACCGTATGTAACTTAATAGTAGTTATTAGGCACGAAATGCTACATACTTTACAGTTTAAACATGTGTCGGCAGTGAGACATCTTGTTACATTATGGTTAGTTAGAAGAACAATATAAGTTACATATTCTTTTAATTGGATACATATATAGTAGGTATCTGAATCCCAGAGAATTGTAAATATTCAACAATGCATTTATAACAATGTAGGGTAGGTATTTAAATTGGTATATTTAAAGAATAGGACGCATGTGGAGGTAACTACAAGTCCTTTTACAATACATTTTAGTTTCAAGATTTAAGGTAAAATTGTATGGTAGGGCAGATACCGGTACATCATCCATCTAGTAGTGACAATAATAATTATCATATTTACGGTATTTAATGGTTCTACTCAATTTGCTTATCAAGCTATTAAAACGCTAACAATGTATTATATTTAACGTCAAATGCTACAATAGCTGTACAAATTATAACCCCAATTTAAAGAATTGTACATTAAGTTTTTAAATTCTAATGCTGAAAGTTACCAATTCGGAGAGAGAATAATAATTGTTACTTGAGCAGGTAATTAATTAGAAAGACAGGATTTTTCGCTCATGAACATCGGCTACTTTTTTTAAATGATCAAATTTGAATTTACAACATGAGTAAAGATAAGAGGATGATCTAATCTACAGACTGACATTCCGTAAATATACAGATAGTACAAATATTTTAACAAATGAAATATTAAAACGGGCTGTATAATTTCTAACTATAGCGAAATGCATTTCAGAAGGTACAGATTACTCACAATAATACAGGTTAGTATAGCATTAAGTATAACTGAACTGACATTTTACATTTGTCTTTAAATGGGAGGTAGGGATTCGTGTGTGAGGTGAGGGACTAAGCTGAAGCAAAATGTGTTGGTAAATTCACAGCATTTGGGATGAAGAAAATACGCTGCCGCGAGGAAGATACCCATAAGGGCCACGTTGAACATTACCATTCGACGAACGACTGTCCACTTTCGACTGATTCTTCGAGGAGGTGGTGTCAGCAACTTAGACTTTGGACTTTTCTGTCCGCTGCTGTAAATTCAAAAAAAAAATATCGATAAGTTTTTATGTTTAGACATGACATGATATTGCAACAGCAAAATAACGTCCAAAAGAGTAAAATCATACCTTCGTCTCGAGTAAATTAAAGGCTTCTTTCTTGGGTAGAGGCTCTTTAGATCAATTATTTCATTGGTACGGTCGGCATGTTTTAAACTACTGAGACCCTTTTCAGCTTCTTCCACACTCTAAATGTTGAAAATGAATTTTAGTTAGACACACATAATACAAATAAACTTTTGCAAATCTGTTTCAGCAAAAGAACGTACCTGATCTAAAAGATCAAACACTGGTGACCCAGGTGGAAGGAAGGCTTTCACCTTTTTCGCACGTTCTTTGAGAGCGACAAGCTTCTTGTGTCTTTCTTGAAATTCCATGTCAGAGTCCGAGATACTCGAATCGTGAGAAAAGTCGGTTCCATGACCGGAGTCGGTGGAAGCAGAACTGCTAAATTCTTTTCGCAACTTTGACCTCAAATTACTCACACTAACAGACTTTTCAAAGTCCTGTTTTTCTTTCTCAAATTGCTCCCAAGCATCTTGTAAATATCGCATTTTCTCCAGAAGGAATGTACCCCTATAAAGAATATTTTGTTTTTAATAACAAGGCAGTTTCCAAATACTTTTAATGAAAGGGAAATTTATAACGCACAATAGATAATAATTGTCTGATTCACTTACAACTGCAAATTATCCTCATAAAGTACATAAAGTTCGTTTAATTGCTGTTTGATGATGCCTACGCTTTCTTGATCCTCCAAGAAAACTTGGGTTTTTAAAGAAGCATCATTAAGATTTTGCAACTGCAACTTTCTTGATGGCAACTCTGTGAGAACATCCTGCAAAAAATAATTATATTATTCATAAAGTAAATAATTAATATTCTCTCTGGTTGTAGTATTGGTCTGCTGGCTTTCAAATTTACGCATAATTTTATATTCATGCGAATATTTTATTCATAACGTACCTCAATGCTACGAATTTTTTCTTTTAGTGATTCCATGTCCGTGATATCTAGTTGCTTGCAAGTGCAAAATAAGGAGTGCACGTTTGAAAAATCCATTTTCAGGTCTCCCATTTCCTCCTTAATGTGATGAATATTGGCTGCTTGTCGAATCTTCTCTTTCACAATATGCCATTTCTCAAGATCAGCTATATAATAAATTTAACTCAAATTTAATTTGATTTGACATATACTCACATAATTTGTTATGAGAAATGAAAAATTTATAAAAGTACCCTCGACGCTTTTTAAATCAATTTCAAATGGGAGGTTTCCAGATTCTTCTACATTCGACAAAATTAACTTCAACAAGCTAATATTTTCGTCACAGGTTGCCTCCATCTCCGCCTGTTAAGGAGGATTGTACAAACATACAAATACTCAACAAAAATTATTTTCCATTCTCCTTAAATCAAAAGGTACCTACATATTTTGCAGGGGTATCTCCAGTGTTTTCAGGCTTTGAAAGGAGTCCTTTTAACACTACTTCGATAAAGCGTAATTGGGCCTTCGAGTGCCGAAGTAAATAGTTTAATTCTTCACGATCAGAGTCTGAATCGGCCATTTCCTCCCGGTTGGCGAGCTATAGCAAGTCAAAAAGAATATTCGTCATTATTACTACATAATCCTGGAAACTAGAAAATACTCAGCATAATATAAATGTTGCTTCTATTCTTTACCGCCAAAGGTCTCCGTTTCCTAGATTCTGTAGGTTCAAATCCGCTTAACATAGAGGAACTTTCAGAATCGGCTCGGTCCAGATACTGTCCATAATCTTCACCAAAAGCCAGTAACTTCAACGTGCCGTCTGGATCATACGGCTCTTCACTATATGGTTCACTTAAATACTTTTCCTGAAATAAGACAGCAAAGATCACAATTATAAAATTAAAATACGCATTGGTATTACTTTATCGTGTAAGAAAAAATATTCCTGGACTTTTCCTTAAAACCATTAAAAGCAAGTGTGCAAATATTCAAGACATACGTGTAATAAATATGCCAACAGTGAGCACATCAAAAATTGCATTACATTACAATAGATGTAAATTAGGGGTATAATGGACAAGCTGTACAAAGTGAGAAGCATTGCATTGCATACATATATACTATATACAGTTGGCGTTTGTAAGAATCTCTACTATGATGATATCAATAAATGCATCCCCAGTAGTTCTGACCATTAAAATAATAATGGAAATAATATAGTAATCAATATACCTGGTAACTGTCCCAATCTGCCTGATCATTCAGACCTATATTTAGCTCTTCTGTGTTCATGGATGATCCATTCTCACTGCTCAACCGTGAAAAAGGTTGGTGAGATAAAGGTCCTGATATAAGGAAGTTTGGTTTTGGTGAAGATTTAACATCTGAGCTTTGGTCAGCACCGTCGGATGGTTGATGTTTTTCTGCAGTTACTGGACCACAAGCTGATTCTGAGGTCATGCAAAAAATAAAAAATATGTGATATATGGAGCAATTGTTATTAGCAATTGATAACGCCACACCATTCCAGATACAAAACGATGCAGTTCCCATATCTTGACATTTTTGATATCTCTATTCATATCATTAACGTTATAATCATTTACCTGTAAACGAAGATGACCGAAGGATACTACCATCGCCAGAAATGGCTTCATCGACCTGCTGTACTTTCTTTTTTCCCTTTTGGGGACGACGTTTAAGTCGTGAACCTTTCTTTTTTGCATGCGAAGGAGAATCGACATTTGTATTTTCAGGAGAGCATGCAGAATCTCCTGTGGAACTAGAGCCGCTTCCTTCGCTACAGCTACCTTGATTTCCCAAAAGGTTGATGGCAGAATCGGACACGAAACAACTGGGAGACGTTCTCAACCACGCACCATTTGCGGTGTACGCATTTGGTCCGTTAGCAGGAATGCTTGGGGTAGCTTCCAGTGTGTCAGTAAAGCTTTTAGGCCTTTGTTTACCATACGTAAGGCGCTTTTTCGATCTTAGCGGCACAGTTCCTGAATTTGAGGGAAGCGCTACGGAAAAAGGAGTGATAGTCTGATTTCCTGCATCTGAACTTGATGCAATGGGAGATTTGTGAGATTTCACAGAGGATGGGGAAAGCGACAAAGCCGCTGCAGCACCGATACAGTAATTTAATGTTCCTGAGCCAAAAATATTGGTTGTGGATGAACACGACGAAAGAGTTTTTACACTTGTTTCCAGAAGAGCGGCATGTGTCTGGTGTAAGAATGTCGACGTTGATACTGTAGTTGGATCATCTGAAGACACAGGGTGATCTGAGCCTGAAGTTGACGAGTACTCGCTATCGCTTGCGGATTCAGCACTTGCATCACAACTCGATGTGTTCTGGAAAAATAAACATTTATATTTTTAATTACATAACCAACGACATTTTTTATTCTATGCGAATAATTGTTACTGCGACTGCAACTGCAAACTTCCTGCTAAAATATTCCCTAAACCACTACGAGAATAAAATATACATAGGTGTACCTTGGCATTGGTTATCAATCAAAGCGATAATAATACAACTTCAACTATGATTTTAAAAAAACAAAAGAACTTTTCGGATATTTGAAAAATTGTCTTTATAAGTGCAATTTTACACACTACTCAATATTTATTAGCTTGCCAAAATTCTTTTTAATCCGTCCCTAATTAATGAGGGTTTTTCTTGTTCACATGATTATGCATTTTGATTTAGATCAGTGAAATATGTTCTGAGAAGGTTTACTAACAAAAAGTTGTCATTTGTTATTTTGAAATCCAAAAAAGATCAGAACTAATATCAAAGTTGTAAGTATATGTACACATACTCTTACTTTCTAATAAAAAACTAAATGCTATGCAGCATATTCCAGCCAGCCAACCCACACTCATCAGAAAATCCTGTTTGTGTTGTCAGTTATTGGAAGCCAGAACATAACCATTCAGTTGTATACTTTACTGTATACAGAGACTACAAACTCTCATCATCACATCTATAAAAAGTATATTTTTAGACAGCAAAGTAAAGGAGCGTGAAACGTTTTCTTGTCTACGTCACATCTATGTCAATTTTAGATGCGATGATAACTGCAGTTTTGGTGGATAGGATATATCCAAATTGTACGTCTGCGTTATCAGATTGGTTTTATAGAGAGGAGACGCTTTGTTTTATGGGACCGTCTGTCTCACAACAAATCTTCTGCTTTCTGAGTCCTTGAAGTATGTATAAATCTATGTATGCATGCAAATTAAGCATCACCTTAAAATGCACAATTGGCTAAACAGACAAACAAACTTTGGCTAATAATGCTACCACAACCTTTAAGATCGTGATGATGATGCGTGTTACTTTTCATTAAAAATACATAGAAAACCTCATATAGTAATATGACGAGGAGTAAATTTTAAGCTCTTGCTTGGTTGTGTATGATTTATTTTGTACTTAGCAAATCAGCCAATTCAAATTGCCCTTTTATTACATCATCGACGGAGATATAATTGTTGCGTTTAACTAAATACATGCGATCGTGCCAAGTTTACCTTTGTGTTTATGATTCTCTGTGAACAATTTCGGGATACTTCACTGTATTCTTACAAATATCACAGGTACATACCACACAGCCATAAGCCATTACAGATTGTGGCAAGAAAGGGTAAAAATACTGCTTATCTCAGCTTCTCAGCATGTGTGCATATGTGCAACCTCATCCAGTCCAGCAAGCAGCAATAAGAAACTCAGATCTACGTCTGCGGATCAACGTTAACTGTGCCAGTTTTTTATGTAGCAATTATTTAAAGAATTTGAATAAATAAAACTGTACCCGGGTATTTGCATATAGTATCATTTTGGGACCAATATTAACACTATACTGATCGTTATGATTTTTCTGAATTTTCAAACATTGAACGGCAGTTAATTTAGTTTCTACATTATCTGATCTTATCATCACCATATTATACATATTTTAACCTCAACACCTAATGTGGTTGAGTCAAGGTTTACGACACGATGAGGATAACAGCATTTTTATTTTGGTTTGTCTTGTAATCTGACACTAATGGAAAGCGTTACAAGTCATTTTTAATTTTGGAACAAATCTTTTAATTTATAAAATGAGTATATGCAATGCGTAAAACGCGTAATTTATAAAATGTATATGCGTAAAATGTGTTTATTTATCTACTTAAATATTAGCTGTTCCAATGGAAAGAAAAGCAATAAAGTATCATATAGCGTCATATTACGTTTCATTTCCGTCATATTTCACGCACAGTAGTGTACACATTCTCTTGGCACGAAACATGTAGTTTAGCTGGATCTTGATTTGGCTTTTATTAGCAAATTGCGTCCTGTCAAACTTGAAACTGTGTTAGTGTTCCGCTTTTGTTCAAGTAACGCATTTCAGACAACGCGTGATGATGTGTCTACACGCAATGTGCGTCCTTTTTGCTTATCGGATTATTGTCAACGTCCATGCGTTGGGTATCTGACTCATCGTCTAGTAATGATTGGGAGTTTGGAACAATTATTCCGAGTATCTATGTAGTTCATTCACTATGTTTATACCATAAAACAAAATAATTATGTGCTCTCCTCTATACGTGGTTTCCCCCAAATGAAATATCATGTGAACGCGAAATCTGATACCGCAAAAACACCAATGAACTTACAAAATGTTAATAGTGGTATCAGTGGCCAAATGGGAAAGTTTAAGCAAACTTGTGAAAATATTTCAGACTTTCTGTTATACAGATTGGCACTGTAGATTTGCAAGCACTAATCGTAAGTATGTACCACATATGCTATGCGTATCAGTGAAAATCAGGTAGTGAAAATGTGTTGTAGCAAAGTAAATTCTTCTACTATTACGTGTTTATTGCAAAGAATAGACACACATAAAAAGTAAATTATTTGGCAATGTGTCCGTAGCCATACTATGTAGATATACAATAAAACAATATCCATATTTTTGTGGTACTGTGGCCCATAATACGTCAAAAGTTAAAGAGGTTAATGTGTGGAACTGTACAGAAGTGTCATCGAGACTTCTTCTGGATACCAAAACCAAATGTGAAATGGTGGTGTGTATATTATATTTCTAACTATCCGACAATAATAAGAGCATGACTCAATCTACAACTATTCTCAACTACTTTACTATGTACGTACTCACTTCAACTGAGGAAGCTTCAAAGTATAACCATTACGTAAATGCAACATTACCGGTGACATAATACTATATCTGTAATTTTAAAAAAAAATCTGAGTAGCTTTGTAGAACAAGACATGAAAAATGACATTACGTAACTTTCTGCATTTAGATATGTTTATAGAGGCAACCAAAATACTGGTTTGAAGTTGCCTACATCTAAAACCGAGCAATGTTTACAGCTTTCAGCTTTTAGCAAGCAGTTATAAGATAATCTAACCAAAAAGACAAAAGTATCTGACCGGATTTTTAGAAATCTGTATACCTAATGCAACACATTTGGATTTCATGGGTGGAATTAATTGATATTGTAGGAATGCAACGGTGCATTGTTTACTAGTAGATTGGGTAGGTAGAATGCATTGATATGTGGCGATGAAGTTGGCAGATAATTGATAATGGTAGCACCAACATCAAAGTTGCCAATAATGCATTGTGCATAGAATAAATGTTAGAATGAAAATGTGGTTTTGGATTTCGACATACCGTACACTTACTTGTATCAATTGTCTTGCATAAACAGTATAAACGAATAATAATAAGCAGACATGTCAAAAACATGCAGCTAAAATCCCACTTAAATACATGCAATAATGCAACGAAAATCGCCAAAAATGCAGCCATCATGAAACAAAATCTTGTTGGAATAGACATTAACCTACAGTCTAATATTTTAAAAAAAAAATAATACACCTCCGAAAAACCATTTTTTAATGAATACATAAAATGTGTACATATTTTGTCAAAATATACATAAATGTAAATACATATGAAGTGTGCATGCATTTATGTAGTTAAAAGGCAAAAATGCATTTATAAATGTGGTTTAAATTGTTTCTTTTTATTGTGATTCGTGTACATACTGAACCTCATAGTAATCCGGATAACTATAATATGTAAAATCATTAACTGGCATGCCTAATAATTAAGTAATCATTTAATAAAAACGAAGCTATACATGATCCTGGTCGATTAAAATTCATCGTTTTTAATTAAATTGACTGAACAAGTTGATTTCTGTCGATGACAGTTTTGATAGTCAACAATTGTTCACTTGCCGTTTTTATTAAAGTAAGTTACTTTGGAACCTCTATCAATCTGCAAATTTAGAAACTGCTTTCATCTTTCAAAGTGCTGCTGTTAGCTTTTAAAATTGGTATCATATAGATATAATAGTAGTTAATTTACTTTTTGCAGCAAGCTCCCCTAACTTTGCAACAGATTAACCATCAACTTCTGCAGTTACTTATTTATTGACTACAAAATTANAACTGCTTTCATCTTTCAAAGTGCTGCTGTTAGCTTTTAAAATTGGTATCATATAGATATAATAGTAGTTAATTTACTTTTTGCAGCAAGCTCCCCTAACTTTGCAACAGATTAACCATCAACTTCTGCAGTTACTTATTTATTGACTACAAAATTACTAGGACTAGATTATATGTAGGTATACTACATGAATGAATCGTGTACATACATATTATTGTATTTTTAATTCGGCAACATTATTTCATAATAATAAATAAATAATATGTCAGTAACATATTTCATCGCTAACAGTACTTAAATATGTATACTACACGACCAGCAAAATAGACTAGGGTGAGTCTTTCTGCCATCTTAAATCAATAGGCCATTCTAGATCACTTGAATAAACACTTACTAATTTGTTTATCTACATGCAAAACAAATTAGTATGATCAAATCTTTAGCCATACGCAAAATGCAATAACATGTGTGTGATAAAAACATAATTAGTAACAACAAGTTACCAACAGCGAGTACTAAAAATAAACCATAATGAGTGTATCGGAAAGCGGAAGTCAGAGAAAATAGGACAAGCTTTTAACTCGTTTTACAGATTATGTTTCTCTTGAAAGGATGACATGACATACTAGTAGCTACATAAACATTGAGCAAGGACTTTAATAACCAAATACATATTATCATTGGATAACGTAAATGGAGAAGACTTATTTATCTGTATAATATGTTGTGTGCATGCATCGTAGATTAATACACATTGCGCCAGCAGTTCTATAATAACATAAAGGCAAAATGAGATGCGTTATCTTAGTCAATTAATTGTATTACTTTCATATAATCGCTAAATCTTAATCCATAAAAACTCGAATGTATTTTATTTTTGCAATATTTCTTACCTTCTGATTCACAACGATTTCCGAATTATGCGCACGAATCCACTGGCGAACACGAGCACTCTTTTTGCTGGTTTTAGTCACAACAGCATTTGAAGGTGATGTTACGGTTGTATTGGTAATTCCGGTGCCACTGCAGTTTGCAACTGGCGCCGCCGTATTGTCACTTTCACCAACCCCACCATTATTAGCACCACCACTCATATTGCCGAGTGTGGATGTAACGAACGAGCCCTTGGGTGAGGATGACATTGCGATGTTATTACCATTGAAACTTGTCGTATGTATTGATCCCCCGTTGGAAGCGACGCTAGCGACGCTGTTAGTCGTTGCACTCCAAGAAGACAATGATGATAGTGTTGTGGAGGATCTAGGGGATTTCACAAACTTATGAGCGGATGTTGATGATGATGAAGAGAGACCACTGCTTACGCTGCATTTTCTAACTGAGAACGTCTGAATGGATGTTGATGCAGATGGTGATGATGGGTGCAACAACTCCTGACTACCATGTTCACTGCCGTTAGTTTTGCTTTTTGCAATTTCCCCATTGCTACTACCACCACAAACACGACTACCACCATTGCTCTTGAGCGTTGTTGGTGCAATCATCATTACATCGTGTTGCTGATAAAGATGGTTATGATGGTGGTGGTTGTGGTGTTGATGGTAATGGTGTACATGATGGTGATGGTGATCTGCGCAATGCTTTTGCGGTAGCATCAGCGTTTCATCATCCTCTTCCTCAGATGATCCAACTTGAACAGGCAAATCAACACAGTCAACACCTCTCGACCTTGTCGTTTGTTGCACTAGTAATTCTGCCTTTTGAACAAGTTCCTCAATCTCATCCAAACTGACAACCGGCTTGTTACTGTTAGTATTAGCTGCAGCGGCATCGTTGGACGTACTATTGCTATTACTGTCGATATTATTGCTGATATTCCTATTAAAGCTATTGTTCTTTTGTTCCCGATGGTCTACTGAAGATGGCAAATCTGTTGTACTACCACTGGTTTCACGATGAGCAACGGGATCATTCTCCTCCAAATCCATTATTGAGAAATGATCTTGCTCACTTTGATTCAACTGGTGATGATGAAGAACGTCGCCTGGTACTTGCTCCCCAACAAAATCTTGCACTGTAGCCTCCGCTACAGGATCTTCCTCTAAATCGTCGTCGAGGTCCAAATCAAAACTGCCAAAGCTGATTTCGTCGTAACTCTTTAGAGATGTGATGTCGTCCTCAAATTCTTGGTCCAAGTCCAAAAATAAGCGTGACTTTTGGCAGACGTAGTGTCTATTAGCTTTCCGGTTGCTGTTCACACTGGTTGTAATGCTCCCACGACTGCTTCTCACGCAAGTACAGTTTGCCAATTTACAATCGGAAGGAGTCTGTTGGGTTGCAGAATTTTCGCAATGTGTTCTGCTCGCACGACGATTTTGCAGTGGACTCTTTGTGGAAGTACTTGTGGTGGTGGTGACAGTGGAGCACTGGTGATGGTTCCCCCTATTGCTGTCGTTGATATTTGTGTTTCCGCTATTATTACTTTGCTGATTATTGGGTTCTGGCTCCGTGTCACTATGCTTGAAATAGTAGATGGAGATATTTCTGGGAACGACTTGTTGGTGGTGAAGAGCCGACGATGGTGTTAGTGGGGGTGAGGCCGATGGACTGCTCAGCTTCCTTTTCATCCCGACACACTGACTACCATCGAAGGTGAATTCGACGACAGAGTTCGGGAATTGAGGTTCCTGTAAAAACAAGAATAAAATAAAATAATAACTAACTATTGAAAATCTTGAGAGAAACTAAAGAAAAATCATGTTTCTTCCAATACGCTATAACTGTAATTGAAGCCGCCTCGTCGGACGGTGTCCTGTTTAAAAATGTATCTCTCAGACAAAATAACCCTCAACCATATTTCACATCCAACCAACGGTCCATGAAATTACTAATTAAGTGACCAACCATAAATGTGAACGGGAAAGAATGTTGAAGGCAATTAAAATAGCAATAAATTATAAAATTGCAAATGAGCAACCACTGCCAGCCACACAATATGAAGCTACTCGCTGTGAAGTGAACATTGCTGCAATCAAATTGCACGGTGTGGTCATCACACTCACTTAAAATACATTTTGGTTACTTTATATTTCTGCAATTGCTTCGCATAGTTGCGCATTCGTATTAGGTACAGAATAGAAGAATGCTTCATAGTGACAATTTAACCCAACCGTGTAAACTGGCGACGGGGGCGAACCCATGACTGCTATGAAAGTGACTTTGATGTGTAAAAATACTCTGCATTTTTAAAGTCAACACCATACTAAACTTTTAAACTGATTTTCCTCGCCTTTTACGGCAATGCTACGGGACAGCAAAATGTAAATTCTACATAAATAAACACCTTCTTTCGACTAGGTTATGACAGCTACTGACGAACGATGAGTTTCAAAGTTATGAATAATGAAACATGACTACATATAATTGGGAAAAGTTGTTTTTTTTCTTTTTGCCCCAAAGCAAAAGGTGTAAGATCTCACAGTCTCTTCCATAGTCAGTAGCACTTTGTTTCTTTACATGGGTACATCTTATTAAAGTGCATTGCCTACAAGTACATCCATGATGATGAACAGGTCGTTTAATTTTATTATGTCCCCCTCAGACTCGCAACCATTCAGTTTACTCTAGTTGCAATCATACATTACAAGAAGGAGGTAGTCATGCAGTGATTATTAAGTAAACACATAAACAAACAAAAGATGAGTGCTACCTAGTCCATAAAAGTCCAGAAGGCGTTAACAAAGCGATCTCGTTTGTTCTTTCATCGAACCGTTCTCGCTGCTTCACTAGTACAGTGAATTCCACAAAATCACAGTAGCTACCAGAGTTGATTGATAGGCAAGACGGAAAGAATATACGTGCCACAAAATGCAAAATTATATAGAATCACGCAAAACTCGGTTCCTCTGCTGGTTCTCTCCTACTGCCAAATCCAATGGATTTTAAACTTGTAAGCAGAGCAAAAAATGCCTTCAGCTTGGTGTCCTTGTCATGTCATTAATCATAAAAAGTTAATTTAAAATTTAAAAACGATGTTACATAGTCGTAAGCAAATTCTTTGAAAATTTTATCGCCTTTGAAGAGAAGACGTGTATTGGTGAAGATGACAAGGGAAAACAAAAGGAGAGAGAATAGTAAAAACACAGTTTGCATAGTCACTTTGTATTGTAGTTTTATTGCATTAATATTAAATGCGAAAGGGAGCGTTAGCGAAAAGTAAATTGACGTCAAGAACTAATCGGTGAGTCAATGTCTACTGCAGCGTTCCGCATATAAAATCGAGTGTATATGTTTATCAAAATTAAAGCTCTAATGTAAGATTACATATTTTTTATAATGTGACATGTCGCTCAACAATGCTTTCACTCTACATAGATGTACATATAATACCGAGACGGAAAGCAAAAATATTCATGATTCATCCTCCCCTCATTTTGATGCTTCACTTTTGCGTGTACACTCATGACATGTTTTACGCATCAACTGTTCTGAAATAACAATTTTAGATCTTGCCAATGAAGCGAGGAAGAACACAATAATTATGTGAGTGCGTAGAAGAGTGGAGATTGTTTTTGATACAATAAAGTAGAACAAATTATCTCGTGGTGGTGTTTTAGCAACTTGACTCTCGCTGCTTGAGAGAGATGGTGGTTTTTTCTGATAGTGCGTGAGTTTCTATAATTAGCAAAACTATATAGACGAAAAAAGACCGTCATGCCTGTTTTGCAGCAAAACAATGATGACGACGGAAAAGTCGTTATCAAGATGCGTGGAATAGAGAGGAGCAAAACAGTTGACAAACTGCCATGATCAAGATCATCAGTGTAATAAAATAAAAGTCTCTTTGAGGGAAAATGGAGGGAACGCACAAGAGGCGACTGTGTCTTCACTTTGACACAATAATAATGGCATTCTTTCACGTTTCGTTTGCTTCATTTATCAGAAACAGAAGTGGGGGAACTCTATCCCAGTTACACTTACCGACTGAGAGAAAACGTTTTCCGAGTCATGACTTTGGCCCATGTCACAGTCCACTTCATCCAAAGTGACACTTACGACACTCCCGTGTTGTTGTTGACAATCCTGATGCCCCCTCGTCTTTCGAGGAAGTTGCTGTTGTTGTTGATGATTAAGCAACAACACGTCGTCCTCCTTGTGATAGTAATGATAAAGCCGTTGTGACAATGAATAACCGGATGGTGATGACGATGGACTCGAAACAAGTTGTTCAGCCGATTGTCTTCTATTGCCAATATGGTACTGGTCTTGCAGGTTTTCTGAAACTTTGCGTGGTGAACGCAGGGAGCTATCACTGAAACGATGCTGTTGCTTTAGTAGCTCCTTGGGGTTCTCTAAAAAATTACCAATGTCTTCAGAAGAACTTAAATCCGTTTCACACGTTGCAATTGGATCCGGAACATTTCCTTCAACTATATCCAAAATTCCGTCATCAAACCTCGGGCACTTCCTCAGCGGCTCATTGTTATCTCCATCGCTGTCCCAGTTTGAGGCAGAATAATAAATGTCACTTCGTCGTCCCTACAAGAACACAGAACAGAATGGATTTGTTAACAACTTATTTTTGTTTTTAATTGAAATTTAAACTTACTTAAGCTGTAATTGTACAAGTATTGCGGGTGTCAGTCACTTATTTTTATCACAGACTCTCAATGTTCTGAAGAGACATACTAACACAACGTAACTAAAATTGCAATATCATTTTAACCTTTTCGTTTGTCACATATGTATATAAACCCACAAAACTTTGCCGTATGCACAGCTTTATCTTTAGAATATTTTTATCATGTATTCTTTCGCTCCCTTGTCTAAACTAAAAAGATTATGTAATGAGCGCCATACAGTTTTGTAGTGATCAATGTCTTTGTGTTACAAGCAGAAAAATATCATTGCCCAGTCAAACACAAAAGTTTGTCATCGTTAACATGAAATGTAAATTAATTTTCCATTAAGAAACGCTGGCCGCCATTAATGACATCATAATAGAAAATTATTGTTATGATGAGCTACATACGCCAAGAACATTAACAGCAAGTGCCCCTGTAATGAGCAAACCAATAAGACCAAACGCCATGCAGGAGTAAAGGTAAAATGGCTACCATGCTATCCATACAATGACACACAAGACATAAGTGTCATATCAGTGCTATTAAGTTAAGGTAGGTAATCGGTAGGTACCCAGTTAAGAAAGAGCTATTTAAATGACAAGCTGTGCTGTATATTCATTTCATGGGTATATTGTTTATGATTTAAAAGTTACTGATAACGGCATAGAGAAAGATGATATAAAAAACGCATAACAATTCTTCAGAAACACAAATACGTACGCATAATATGTTACTCAATCTGCGCATACTGTACCAACCAGGAGCAACTTTGTTTGTCAGAAACATCAAGATGCTGTCACAAAGTATATTTACAAGTTCCTTTAATTACCATGCTCAACTTTCTCAAAACCATAAGCAGTTAAGCTTTTAAGTCATGAGATGAACGCATTTAGAAGCTCATTGCGTCAGTGTGCTGGCTAAAACGCAGGTAGGTAAATTTATTGGTCACATATATAGGTGTGGGTATTTATATAACTCTAAAAGTTCTGAGAACTCAACAATACTCACTCACCAACAGGAAGGATGTATAGTATGGAATTGAATTTGCTATTGCTCTTGCTGCCCTGAACATGATGTTGATGAATGATAGCTTTTAAGGCCTCGCAGACGGTGATAGGTGTATACCATTTCAACTACTTTCACGTTTCTTGACACTAGTTACATATAAATATGCAAATGATATAACACTGCACAAGTACTTGTCAAAAGAGCAAAATAATGAGAAATTTAAAAGTGATGATGATAAGACAATGGTAATAAATTATTTGTAATAGTCACAGATACAGATCACACGCGATTTTGATCGACTTCTTAGAATTCATTGTAAGTATTGTCACCACACGGGTCGTTTAATGTCAAGAATAATTGAACGTGACAGAAGATAGTAGCGGAAGATAAACAAGAAATAAAAAACGAGGAACTTGCCCATTAAAGACTAGTTGGGAATGGTGATGTCTTTTACGTCTGTATGTTGAATGCATTATGTGAACCAAATGAAAAGGTGAAGAACGTTTAATGCAACAGCAGTTATGCATAAATTATATCATTGTGTAGGTGAATAGATAACTTATCCCACTAGTACCTAAAGTTAACTGGGCATCATACCTCAACATTGCCTCTCTGGCACTGCCGCTTCCTTTACTTGCTGTTACATATTCTTGCTCAGCAAACAACTATTCAATTACAAATGAGTCGCACATAAATTCGCATCAATGTCTTAATAATTGCCACTGCATGATTGCAAACGATAAATATGATTCCAATCAATAATATACTATAAAAATAGGGGTACGTGAAGAGCAACATGCACGCACGTCGTCTTCGTAAATCTTGTACAGATCGAACTTTACCTGCCAATGAGCCATGTAGATATTTTTTTTGGCAGAGTGAGAGAGACATCACTAAGAAGGTACCTATGTCCTATTAATGATCAAGATACAACACAATAATAAAACTGAATTACTATTCTATTACTTGCTTGGTTATTACTTCAAGTACACTTGTTAACTGCACAAAAGTCTATCGCCCCATGCTGCAGTTTTACTGCATCGAACTTTTATGTTCATGCCCACTTCCACTAGAGTGATTCAGCAACTACATTCAGCAAGTGCAGGAAATTGGTCACATGATAATGGGAAGTCAATACTTTTGTTTCAGTTTCAGTATGGATACAGCAGATTTTTGAACCCCTTGTGTGCTTCAGTGCTTCTACTCAATGTTTAATTTACGAGCGTGCATCTCTTAGTCATACTCATCTCTGATAAACAAGAAAATTTGCTGGCTTCGGCTTAACTAATCTTATCAGTTTACTGATATGAAGCATAATAAAAGTTTTCACTTTCTCTGCTATAATTGGTCCCGTGGTTATCCCGCGGGGTAATGGTCTGTACATGCAATACAGCTATCAAGCACTCATATGTTCAACAGTACAACGCAGTTGTAGTTTAGGTACAACGAAATATTACAAGTTACTCATACGAATACTAAGTTGTCTGTATGCAAACTGTTCTTATATAAAAAATTATAACAGCTCTTTTGTCATATTTGTGCAGAATTTGCGCAAATAGGTTGAAATCATCAAGTCGGTGTTGTTGTATAAATAACCACTTTTGCAAAACTACAACTTTGTGTGTCGATCAACTGAAAATGAGCATGATAAAAGGTGAGGTAAATATGGAGTACTCGACAAAACTCCTTGTGTGCGAGGATGACCAACAGACATACAAAACGACTAAAAAAGTATTAATCGTTTGATTGAGCAGGTTGCATACAACTTGTGTAACAAACCAAAAACTATAATACATCTATTATTGGATCAACGATTGACGGAAAATCCGCTTTTAACCAAAAGTTCACGATTATTGTTTGGATGGTGCATCAATCAAGGAAAATTGAACTAATAATGTACATATATGCTACTTAAGGATCGTGCTGCAGCGTAGATACACATCCCTATTCAGTTCAACTGCATGTATCAATCTTCTTAAAATCACACAAATAGAAATGACATGACACATGACTGCATTTTTCCATTAGCTTTTTTAAATTAGCACAGGACCAATTTTATAAAGATGTATAAATACAATATACGCGATACCTAGTAATACATGTACATTCATAGGTACGTTTTCATGCACGTACTAGCAAACAACTCATGTCAAGTCTTCTGTGCAGCACGTGTGTCGTGTTCACGAAAATGTAGCTAATTGCACACACACTCAAATTATTCAGTTTTCATTCTACATTCTACAAACATGCATTCACATTTATACTTCTGTAGTTCTGTGTGCTCACAAACACACTAAAACGAAGGTAATAAAAGCAACTAGGTAAATAATAAATTAAGGCCATGCATGGAAAAATGGAAAGGAATGCAAAAGACTTTTTACCAATCAAATTATCAACGCAGAGTCTCCTCTTTGACATGATTCGCTCCAAAGGGGTATTTTAGTTGTATTTAAATAAACTGGGAGTATACTATAGAGAAGCTCTTTGGAACGCATTAGAAATTGTAAACACAATTTCTGGCTTAAGTAACCTTGTATAGGTATATGCATAATATCTCAGACTGGAAAATGAATGGGACGAATGTCAAAACTTCAGCTTTTATACAGCCCACACGTCAATTGCTAAAGTGAAGAAAAGGAGGAATCCATGACGGGGTCTCTTATGGATTGTATGCCCACAAAAACACATAAACGAACCAACACGGACGATGATGATGATGATGGCAGTTTGTCCTCTAGAATTTCTTTAGTTTGAGTCTTTTTGATTTTCAATGTAAAACATCTAAACGAGTTTTGTCTCAAAGCACACTTTCAAGACGTCGTAATGATTGTGTAGACTGTGGAGAACGGGTAAGCTTACATTAGTTGACATGCATAATAAATGCATGCGCAGCAGCGTTTGAATTTTTCGTTTTACGGGATAAAATTGTTTTCTGTTCACTTCCAGCACATACTTTCAAGCATCTCTGTATTCGTTCCCATTCAGCGTTAATACTTGTACGCTATTTCAAAATTATATGAGCTCAGATTAGATGCCCATTTTCTCAATGGGACAAGGATGAACAATTTTTCTAATGGCACTTCCTAAGATAGAATTTTAACAGGAAAACAAAGCACGAATGGCTGGCACAGATTCAACTAACTGAATATTCTACACTCCCATAAGATTGGCTCACAATGATAAAAAATGAGACATTTCATGTTGCATTACTTGTGTCGACAAATAAAGACGATTCCGCATGTTTAAAACTTTTCAGCTGAAATGAATACATATGTGTGTGTGTGTAAAACTTGAATATTTCCACTGCTTAAATCAAACACCATGATGCATACCACACCACTCCGTTTTTTACTACTCTGGATAATATTATACGAATTAGGCATGTATTTTCCTCATGCTCGTTTTTGCTTCTACTGAACTGAGTTTTGTCTCAATTCAATGTGTTCGTTCCTACTAGCCTATATATTATTAAGTTTCAAGAAACAATCAATTTTTGCATGAAATACTCTCCTTGTCTACATATGAACATTACTTTGATGTTTGAAATAACCGATTGTAGTATATTATTGCAGACAACATACGAAAGTAAACCCAGACTATCAGCAATCGTTCCGAGAAGTCAAAGGTTGAAACACCTAATGACATTGGAGACCTTGCCACGTCCCACAAAAAAAGCTTTCAATGATTAAAGAAACCACTTACGACAAAGATCATGTTGATAATGAATACAGGAAGATAATAGAAATTGTTTTCTATCTCAACTCTCCGTGTCTTCTGTAGAATAGGAATTCTCTTCCTAGCCGTAATGAATTGAGTTCTACGCATGTGATGCTAAATAGACATTCTTGTAGTTATTAGCAAACGTTAACTAACGCACGTGTGGTGCATGTAAATTGTCTCAAGCTAACTAAAAACTTGCGGGTCACAAAATTTCATCTTCTCATGCTCTACCTCTGCCGTCACATCATCATCATCAACAACAAACAGCGTGTAACGAAAAAAGCAAGAGATGCAAAACGGAACGCCTTCCGGTCATATGCAAACAAAATAAAAATCTTGCATGCGTCTATACAACTACATCTGCTATGTATTCACTATATTCACGAGGAAAGCAATAATATGGGTTGTGTAATGTCCCTTTTACTTCATTTCGCGATGGGTAAAGCAAACTCATTACTTCCCTCGCCTCAAGCCTGATTCTCATGTTTTCTTCACACTTTTAAGCATTAAACACCACCATCAACCATGTACTTATTATATGCCAGAGTATATACCTAATAGTAATCTCACATACATTTTCAGAGATAACCTACAAATTCTAAGTCTGCGTCCACCAAACCAAGCCCATACTTCTGCGTAGCCCCATTACTCACACACATAGAAAACAATGTACGCATAATACGTGTATGGGTGAATAAAGTGAAAAGCAATAAAGGGAAAGGGGTTCTTATATTTTAGCATGTTCATTACTTTACCCTCTTCTTGCTTACGCATGTACGCACAAAATGATATCATGCAAATGTATAAATGTACCTACCACTATACAGATATCAGGTATTAAATATTAAACTATGAACCTTGCACTCTACTCTACATACAACATTCCCAGACATCACGCCTAGAGTCTACTCAAGTTTTGCTTACTACTCGATGTAATTTCATCTTGAGAATCAGAACGAAACTCTATGAAAATATTATTCTGGTTATGTTATCTATTACAGCATGAGCTCTTCGTCATACCATACAAATCAGCGGGTTGGATAGGGGTAGTTAGTTACAGTAACCGTGAGCATAATAATAACAAATGAAGATCTTTGCACTATCATCAAAAATTCAATTAACTTGGATTCAAATGACATCGAGACATGACACCGCATTGGCCGTGTCTGTCGATCTTTAAAAAGAGTGGAAATATATACGCACGCAGTGATTAAGTAAAACGACTGCTTGTGTGTTATAAGAGCGGAAAGGTGTTACAACTTGAATTCATATAACAAAGTTTTTGATTAAAAACAAATGTTGAGTAAACTTTTGTAAGTAGTACACAGAGTCGTTGTTATAAGCCGACCTAAAGCTTCAACAGCGAGTATGTTTTATCGACAGTATGGATTTCCAAGGATTATAATTTATTTTTGTGGGAGTGTACACCTGATCGAATACTAGGCAATTTACAATTAAGCATGATGTATGTACCGAGCAGGAGCAAGACTAAACTAATTATTTCATAGGATCATAAACATTCAATCGAATGTCACATAATACACATGTCCCCACAGTTCGGCAACCCATAAACATCAAACGATGCTTCATTAATGAATGATAAGGCGATATGTAGTTCGTAAACCAAACCAGACGGAACCCTACACGAAATTTATGTATGGCTCACGACGAGTTATTTTATTGACAGTGTTTTGAATGCATGCACTGCGCACCGCGTATTCCTTTTTAAGCTCATGCAGTGCGTACGTAAATGTTCGTCTGATAATTTCCTTTCGCTACCACTTTCTCAAAGGTTTAAACTTATTAACTGTCACAAAGGAACCGTTTTCTGACAGTTGCAGTTGAAATGTGCCACTACTCCGCACATCTGCAACCAGTTGGCTAATCTCTCTTCCTCCTCATTCACAGATGCTTTTATTACTTTAAAAAGGCTATGTAACTTTACCGCCCCTG
>JAHZNB010003198.1:0-38409 GCA_027744295.1 Callyntrura guangdongensis | reverse complement strand
GGAACATGGCCTGGGGGGAACTGGGCCGGGGGGAACAAGGCCTGGGTGGAAATGTACACTTCGGGGGAACCGGGCCCGGGGGAACGGGCCGGCACCGGTACAGCAGTGTGGATGAATGTGCCCTACTCCAGTCTAGTTTACCATAATTCCACTGATATATCCTGGACCATGTGGCACGGAATGTGCTCAGCAACACTCATTCACTCAGCCAACACACAACGTTCCATTATGTACTTATAACAACAATACTTTTGTCGCCGCCGAGTAGTGGAGGAAGAGGAATGTATATGCAATCGAAATTGAGTAAGTGAAAGTCAAAGAACGCCAAAATAGTCAATATTAGATGAGAAAAAGTGGGGAGATGATCGATTTTTATTTGTCGACCAGTTCATATTTATTTCTTCCAAGTTTCAGCTGTGTTTGCACGATGTGTTTCCAAAGTATGTGTGTTAGTGTGTAACATGTTATGATTGCGCTAGATATACACATATATATGGACCACACTGTTAAACTCCATTTCTGTGTGTCACCACATAGCAAAAAAAGTAGAGTACGAGCACATAAGTACTAGGGACTAGGAGGAGGAGGAGGGAGATAAACAACGGCGAACTGTCAATTAAAGACCATATGGAAATACTGACAAGAACGTACTTACGTACGTACGTTTTTCTTGTAAACCCTCTCTGTTTGTCGCCGATTTTCTTGTACGTAATAAAAAACGTGTGTGTGTGTGTGTGTATGTGCGCGACGAAATGCTTAGCTTTCATAGGTTTTTTTGTAGTGGTGGTAGGATTATGAACGTGAACAACAGTCAAAATGTGCGAACATTTTCCTGTTGTTCTTACACTTGCACTTGCTCTTATTAAAAGGAAGGAAACAACGCTCCACGGGCTTCTGCAAAATCAGTCAGTTGGCGGTCTTAGAACGGAACCTACGTATAATATGCGAGTTGCGGTTTTATTTATTTTTTGTGTTAGTTCTTTTTTTTGGTTTCTTACGTCTCTTCTGATAACACCATCGATCATTATACCGGGTTCTTTTTTGTTTACTTCACGAATTATTTCCTTCGCACAGTACGCATTTATGTATTCATTTTAGTTTCATTTTGTATGGATGGTACTCTCCAAAACTGTTTTGTTGTTGCTGGGTGGTAAAATACACTGGGGAATTACTGGCAGGTTGAGAATGAATGAGCGACGGAGGAAAGATAGATGATTAAAAGTGCTACAAGGTTGGCTACATTTCCTGCGGTCAATAGTTATCTGATGAAAGTAAAACCTTGGACGGAGATGAAGGTAATATTATTAGGTATGCTTTAGGTAAGCTATCTGTTTAAAAATTAGCGACATGTTTACACAGCGTTAATCTACAGCACCGTAAAAACTCCGTATATAGCTTTACTCGTTAGATGCTATCCATCATTAGTATTTTATTGAAGGGGTGTTACAGAACTACATACTTTATAGCAGCAGTAAGTTAAGTTAACAGCAGGGGTAAAGAAAATGGTTCACTAATGATTCCCTTCATTCACGTGACCTATTTCATTAATTCCATCCATTTGATCTTGAGTTATTGTGAATATCAGTTTTGGTAGTAGTACGTTTTGTCACAAGACTGCGTTAGTGTTTATTAATAGCTTTGTATTAAATTTCCTGGTTTAAGTATATCACAAATAGGCGTGGTCTCTTTGCTAGCAAATTTGGAACTCAACATTGCTGCACAACCACACACATAAGAGCTCAGAGTTTCAAGACCAAATTACACTTTTTTTTGTATTAAAAGCTAGTATAATTTCCGCTCAAACCTGTCTTTCAGAGGATCTCCGTCTTGTATTAACTGGATCGCGTACTGAATGTTCTTTTGAAGCACTTCCGGTGGCACCGTGTCCAACTGGCCGGACTCCAATTTCTCCAAAATGAGTTTAAGTCTCTGAACTACAGACACATTGGATAAGGTGGGGAGGTCAGTTTGAAGGTCGACGGGAGGGTCCTTCCGTCGAAGTATTTTTACTCCATTAGTTGGTTCATCGTTAGTAACTGGAAAAGAAAGAGAAAAAAATAGATTACTGTGTAAGAAAAAAAGTGTGTCAGTAGCGTTAGGTATGTATATGTATATCTCCAGAAAGCAATTACATTGTTATAAAGTTCGCTATTGCAAGCTTTCCTGTCTCAATTGATTACTTTCATTCAACTTTTCTGATTCTCTCTTGTCTCTCTACATGACCGTGTACGCAGATCTATTGACCATGAAACTTTTCCCTGTTCAACGTAATATGCTTTCAAAAGCACGTTTACTTTTTAAGGTACATACGCAACAACGTCAGTGTTTGCAGCACATTCTGTATTAGATATGCACGTTTCTCAGCTTTCTGCTTTCCTTGCAACCATTCAGTGTGCATTCCATTCCACAACTACATACATATACACAACTACTTCACAAGATGCTTTCTATAGCCATAATCTCCACAATCAATTGCACAGAGGTACAGACATTGAATACAAGAAAATACGTCAAAGCAATCTTTTTTCGTCAGGTATATAGACATAATCCGCATGCACAATAGTAAGGTAAAAAGAGACGAAACCAAATAAAAATTCGGACAGTGGGCCACAGAACAATAACAATGAACAATACACAATACAATATATAACATGATTTTCAATTCACAACAACATATTTGTACATGTTCACATTTAGTTACACTAGACTAGATAAAACCCAGAAACATGAATATTTGCTTTCATTAGAAAATCACTAAAAGAAATGAAACTTAAACTTGTTTATATGCATGCCTTTAATACAATACATACGTATAATATACTACGCTATTATTTAAAAATTAAAAATTTTGTACGCCCACACTCAGTTATTTCCAAGTGCTAAGTAAATTCCATGTGATGAACAGTCTTACCATTACTCTGAAACATAGAGAGTCAGCTATACTATAAGATTGAAGCTAATTTTTGTGGGTGTTTTAAAGGTAAATATCAATCCCGTCAATAGTTTACACTACACCTAGGTATTAAAATACAGACATTGACACATTGGCAATTACTTTCTTTTAATGCAAAAAGCTTTCAGTACCAATGGAGCTTGTGTGTTTGCTTTTTGTCTATTTTGAAAAATACAAAAAACGTACTAATGACTCTCTTGTGTCTTTGTATTCGTATTTTACGCAACTTTCCTACGAACAAAACAAGGAACTATATTTAATAACCCTTTTGTACTTTCTCTTTAACAAGCAAAAACGGCTGGTATTTCTGATCTCGTCCATATGACTATGACGATACCTTACTTACAAACTTGTTCGAGTTTTTTCTTCTTCTTTTTTATCGGAAAACGTTTCATGTTTTTCTCTCTATTTTTGCCACTGGGCTGA
This sequence comes from Callyntrura guangdongensis, assembly GCA_027744295.1. Classification (NCBI taxonomy): domain Eukaryota; kingdom Metazoa; phylum Arthropoda; class Collembola; order Entomobryomorpha; family Paronellidae; genus Callyntrura; species Callyntrura guangdongensis. The sequence goes on along the minus strand of JAHZNB010003198.1, from coordinate 35,030 downwards.
CACATAGAATGGGCATGCTTCCTTCCCCCACCACCACAGCAGGCCAGAAAAGTTGGTAAAATCTGGTCTGCTGTGTGTGATGATAAATTGACTTAACTTTATATCTCTCTTACTATAATATCTATTCTATGTATCAACCGGGATGAAAGATTTTTTTCTTTAGAAATTGAGAAGGCATGAGATGACAGCTAAATTATGACAAATGATTGGTGATTCAGTAGAATGTGAGCACGTCATAAAATGCCCTATTAAGGGTATAAAGATGGGTGGATAAAGATTTGAAAAGAGAAAAATCACTGTAATACGATCATATCAAGACATGTTACCCATGTCATGCTTTCTCATCTGCGTCAAAACTTTGTTTTCCTTCACGTGTTGATCTAAATTATTGTTTTCACATTATGGTTATAAAACTGGCATTGATATACGGACACAATACATAAACTTACATGATATAACAGTGTACAACAACATGATAAAAAATTCTGGCGATAAGGAGAAATGAAACAAGTGTAAATATAACATGATCAAAAAATCTCAGCAGAGGAAAAGAGAGAAAGAGTAACAAAAACGGTTACAACACGACAAGACTGAAAAAAATTACCGATTTGATATGTCGCCCCGTCAAGATGGAATGTAGCGCTCTGACATCGATATATTCTCTCGTGTGACATTTTTCTCTTTTGTTTTTTATATATGCAAGTAATTCACGAGACAGAATCAAATGTTTCTAGTTTCTGCAGTGAAAGATATAGGGCTGTTGTGTGGTTGCTGATAGATGTTCACACTTTGCAGTAATAGCACACTACAACTGGAAATGCGCGTTCTATTCTACAGATTCCACCAAGCAGTGAAAGCGTAAAAATACAACATATTATTATGTAGAGTGGATACGTTTCTCGCTCAGGAGCATCGCATTGTCAGAAAAAAGGTCCAAACACTGCACGACAAAAAGCGTTTTTTCTTCTTCTTGTTTTCTAATCCTTTTCCAAAATGTTTACAACCAAACACACATCAGCAAAAATATGACCTGTCTGTAGTAAATACAGTTAGAATGGAGTAGTAGCAAACACCGTTTGCATCGGTATTAGTATTGAGCAATCTTTTACAACAAAACCCACTCAAGGAAGAAATGTTACTTTCTGGTTAGCAACCACTACAACTACCACGGCGATGGAGAGTGAGGATTGTGAATGGCAGTTTCACTACAACGTCTTTGGAATGAAAATGGACCGTTGCTGTACAACAAGCTTGTATTGTGGAAGTGGTCGTGAAGGAAAGAAGAAACGCTTAAATAGCGATATGTCCGTCCACAGCTTTCGTCATGAGATTCATCCTCGACAGTTGACGGTTTTCCGAGAAGCTAGATAGATGATGAGGGTTCGGTGACCAAGCAACACCAACGAAAAAGCACTGGTGGGGTGTTGATACGTATCTCTTTGTGCGGATTTTTAGACGCTGAGTAAACAACCGCGGACAAGGATTGACTTTTCTGTCGGCCGTTGTGTCATTGAAATGGGAAAAGGAATTCCGGATGATAACACGACGTGACAACACACACCGCAAAAGATTATCAGGATGATGATGATGATGAAAATGAAGTTAAGTTGTTATTGGTGGTGTGCAGTTGCTGGTAGTAGTTTGGCAGTTGGTTGTCCGTGTATTGTACGCAGTCTCAACTCACCCCTGAAACATAATTTTGTACTGTATAACGTCAAACGAGAGTGTTGTGCTCTTTACCGTAAATATACCAACTTCGTTTTTATGAGAACTATTTTCCCCGCTGGGTTTTTGTACTTTTCCAACTAGCCGGTGCGATACAGTATTTTTTTATGCCATCCGTACTTCAAATTACTTTACTGCATCCGTTTTTACTGTTATTATAGCGTTTTAGATAGGTATTTAAATCCTGTTTTAAAAAACTTGTTCACACTTTGTTTTTTTTTATCAAAAAACTAGTAGGGTAACAACATTCCTACCGGCTTCCCCTTGGCGTTTCCATTTTTTTACAAAAAAGTACAGCACGCTTTTTCTCAAGTTGGCTTAACTGAATCTTGTGGCGTTAGTACGTAGTGTGCGATTGTGACTACTATATTCTGTGTATAACTTCGAATTACACTTTGACGTTGATGATGACGACGCAGCTCCTGATGCCAATGCGGTAGGTGACTCGTTAATAAGCTGAGTGAGCGAGAAACAAGTAGTTGGAAAATACTCCTTGAGAAAAAAAACTTTTTATTTAGGTGTGCATACACACTTGCCACACAGCGTAGGCAAAAGACTTCACGACATTTTTCCTTATGATTACTTATACTGCTTTAACATAGTCTGGTTACTTGTTCAGGTTTTACAGACCAACGCAACGCCAGGTTATTATTTTACTTTCTCCAACTCTCTGGCATCATTCTTCATATAGATCCTGTATATACGGATAGGTACACATAGACACCATATCATTATATTTATGCATTTACAAGTTTTATACTTTACCGATTCCATATTTTTCTATACTACTACGTATTCTGCTGCTAACATAACACGGTTTCAACTTTATCGCATTGGAAAGTAATGTAAAAAAATGTGAATAAACTTATACATAATAACGTTTTGTATTAAAAATCCAGAGCGAATGGACACATTCTAGCCTTATTTCACGGCGGTTGCGTACTTATTTTCTCAAAAGCAATTACCGTGTTGGTATGTATTATGTATGTACGAACAATTTGTAAACTCTGTTTATGAAAATGTCGCTGTTTCCTGTTACAAATTACAAACGTTGAGTATATATACATGTATATGAGGAGAAACCCGATACTTAAACCTGATACAAAAAGTATGAACATAACAAGAGCAAATCACATACACAGGATCACAAAACATGAAAATATAATAGTTTATTAGGAATATATATGAGGTAAAAAATTGAGTGGAATGGTACGGTTATATAACATACACAAGTATAAAGAAGTGGCTATTGAATTTGGTGCGAGTAACTTAATTAAAGTTGAGGCTTTGTTGACACTTTCAAGTTTTTTCTTGTCAAGTTTTTAAACTTGAAAAGGCAGTGATGTTTTTGGTTTACAATAAAGTCAACGGATTTTGGTTGGAAACCTACATGCGTTTTTGCGTATACGTGATGATGCTGAGCTGACCTTTTTTATTCAATTCGACGTGCTTAAAATGGTAAAAGCATGCATCTGAATTGTTAATAATTTATTGCCACTTTCATGGTTAGGCGGGTAAAATAATTTATACAGCACAGTGATTTCTTTTTCTAAGTAGCTGACAAAAGTTGAAAAAAGTTAATTTACTACCAGCCAAAAAAATATGGCTTCGTCATGATGTACATGAATCTCAGGATAACATCATGCGAAATTGAAATTGGATTTTTAGAAGCTTGTATATAATTTTTCGCAAGAAAAGAGACAAAAATTGAGATAAGTAGATCGTTGAATATTATTATTTATTTATTTTAAAATGCTAGCGGAGAAGCAGCAAAACTAAATCAATCTACAAAAAATATTGTACTTTTTTATGTGTTTACGTATACAGACTATAAATTTTGTGTATAGTTACTTATCCTTGCTTACTCTGCTCTGTGCCAAGAAGTTGCCTATGATTATTGTTACGCTCAATCTGTGTTTGTGTAATATACTTCATGTCGACCCTCCTGCTGGATGGAGTGAATGATGATGACAAGAAAGGGATCATTCTTTGTGTGTCTGGCTCACTTCTAGAGGTAGCTGTATTGTAGCATCTGCGGTGGTTTATATAATACGTAGTATAATGTATTCAGCGCATTCCTATTACTATTCAGTTAACCACGGACAAAGTTGTTTTGGATGGGGGCATACACCCGGAGAAAACTCGGGAAGCGTGACATGAAGTGTTTTCCTTTGTTAATGACATACGACGACGGCTCATTTATGAAGTGTTCCTTGACGTAATAACACCTATATGACAACGATGATATAATCATAATCATGATCTTTGTCATTTTGTTCCCTTCGTATATTTTTTCAATGGAAAATGAGATATGTATTTTCACCAGTTTTCCTTTTGCCTTTAACAATTTGGTTCCTACAGTTACAAATATCATAATTTCATGGCGAATAGTGAGTGAGCATTTTTTTGGGGTAACCTGACAACTGAGTTAATAAAAAACCTGCAATTGAAGCAAAAAAATGCTCAAAAATTTTCAAGTGTGTATAAAACTAGAAGACATTTCTTCTCGTCGGCACCCAGACGTACAGAGTACAAGACATTTATCTGTACTATCAGTTGTGGTATCACATGAATTGTATTTTCACCAGTTTTCCTTTTGCCTTTAACAATTTGGTTCCTACAGTTACAAATATCATAATTTCATGGCGAATAGTGAGCGAGCATTTTTTTGGGGTATCCTGACAACTGAGTTAATGAAAAGCCTGTGTTTGGAGCAAAAAATGCTCAAAAATTTTCAAGTGTGAATAAAACTAGAAGACATTTCTTCTCGTCGGCACCCAGACGTACAGAGTACAAGACATTTATCTGTACTACTATCAGTTGTGGTATCACATGAAGAAAGCCAAACAAAGACAATGACAATAGTTTATGGACTGAAATTAGACTCACCAATCGTAATTGGATAACCACTACTAGTGTACTTAACATACATATGAGAAGTTTGTAATACGCTACAAGTACTTAGTGGACAAATACAACGCATTTCCGAAACATGAATATTATGTCAATATATTTGCTTTCTATTACAGTGTTGATATATTTAAGGTTTAGTAATGTAGAATAATAATGCGTCCATCAAATTTATACTTATCTACTTGATGATACTATGTTCTCTTTAACAAGTAAACTTTCTCTCTGGTTGCAAAAATGTAACACAATTTACGACTTTTGAATTTATCCCACCTCTGAGACAGATCTCGATTATATGATGCTTTGTATACGTGGCAGAAAAGTTCTTGTGTAGCTTGAATTTAATTTTTTGTCTTTATCATCAAGCTACTGTTAAGCACACAGATAAATATTAAAAGAAGGAGGGCTTTGTGCTTAGATACTCGCGATTCCTGCTCAATATCAGTTTACTGTGCGGTGTGTGCATTCATCCATGTTTAATTTGCACCAGGGAAAAATTAATCTCTTTGATCAGTGAAGAAAAAACTGCGATAAAAGTTGTTGAATTGTTTAGCCAGAGAGCAGTTTTGAGAAGAGTTGTTGATTTACAGACACGGGTATTTACACCCGTCAATAACACTCACCTAAGTCACCTACTTTTCAACTCAACTCCCATCAAAGCATTGTATAAAATCATAAAAGTAACACAAATTGTATCGTATTGGGAATCGAGTTCATGGCTTGTCCTAAACGACTTACATTGTGCTTCAGGCACGATTGAAAATACAATGCAACCAGTACAACACGTCACCAGTCTACCTTCACAACAATCCTATTATTCTATTATTTACTTATTTAAATAATATACTTATTGCTACTACATCTGCTGCTGAATACAAGGTGGAAAGCTTTTCTCCAGTAATTTCTCTTCTTGTGTGTAAAAAAACCTATTTACTTATTGCCCTTCTGTATTTATATGGCAGCTGCTTCACTAAATTCGACAAAAAAAGTTTTTGTAAGTGTTCGCGTACTACAGGCTTTTTTCTCACTTTTTATTTCTCTGTTCACACTTTCGTAGTAGCTGTCAATGGGAAAAAAGAAGGGTTGAGCCACTGTAGTGATGTTCATTTTTTTACTGTTCCGTGTAGATTGTATACGGCATGAATGCAAGCATGCATGTAAGTTTTTGTGTACTACTTATTGGTGGACTTGTGGGAACAGAATAAGTCGAGAACTTCTCTTTTTTTTATATCTCTGCGCTGATATTATTTTCCTTTCTTTTGTATGAATGTACAAGGCGTGATGTGAGTTCAGTTCGGAACTACAAAGCTATCTACACTGTGCTTAAACCGCGGCTCTGCTCTGCCTGTGAAAGTGCTAATGTGATGGCTTTATTGTGTTATTATTAGCTTACATGACATCTTATATGATTGCTATTTCTAGTGAAATGTTCTTTCTACATAAAAACGAGGGGAAAGACGAGAAAAATTACAGGGGACACTTTTTTCCCAAAAAAAATGATGATAATAGCTGCGACAATATGAGTCTCGCGATTCCCGTTTTTCAAGAAGTACGACACGGTCATGCTTGAGTGCTAGACGACGGAATGCGGTTTACAAGAATAGCGACGCAATGTACTAGTGCCTGTAATAATGACAACATCATCAGGACGCATTAAGTTGTCTTGTGGGGCTCCTTTTTTTTAACACAATCGACAAGGCTATTAAGTACGCAAAAAGTTTGTGAATGTGATAATTTTCGTTTCCATTCTTTCTTTTGCTAGTAGTACCGTGTTGAGAAATGGGGAAGTCACCACGTTCAGAATATTTTTTTATTTTCACTGTAGCATAAGACAGACCGCAGTATGTTATTATTACAGCACGAACTTCCTCCTTTATAATAGATTTGAGGGTCGTGTGCTGTTGTGTGTAACAAGAAATTGTACTGGGTGTTACGTATTTATTTATAGTAACACAATAAATGGGTTAACTTATTATAATAAGGAAAGGGTGATATATACGTGTATAAAAGGAGGGATAACTTTAATTGTGCTTTATGTGCACGTGGTAGTTTCTTGTGTATGGAGATGGCAACTAGAGATATCTAATTTATTATTCTGACCAGGAAGGCTTCAAATATGCATGACTGATGCTAAAAACCTGTCTTTCTCTAATGTATATGCTTTCACTGGTTCCGTCTTTTGTCCCCGACAAGTAACGTACGTCGGTAAGACGATGATAACAATAGTAATAATAATAATAATATATCCGTCTTAAGCATTTCGCAAGCAGCTTGCTTGTGCTTCCTTTTTGCAGCGTTTCGCTTGTAGTGCTTTGTCAAATACCTTCAGTTCGGGAAATAGCAGTGTGAGGTGGGTTGATATTACTATGAATGTCTGTTTTATTGCACAAAACGCAAGCTAGGTAGAGGGAAAAGTCATAAGTGAATCCTTCCTTACGTCAGACTTGGGAATGATATTTCTAAGAAAATGTGCTGCCTGGTGGATCAATCTGTGACGATTCGGAATCTATAGTATGAATGTGATCCGTGATGTGAAAAGAAACAGGTTTCGATGCTAGATGCAGGTATTTTGTTGTGACACATTGTTCCGTACATTCTGAATGTAATGCTTGCCTGCCCTACGTGCCCATGTAGTTCTATATAAATAATATTATTACTGAATTGCTTTGATGTGCACTACGTGGAATCTTGAAACTCTTCACAAAATTGTTTTGGCATTGCCGAAGACGTGGATTTTGATTGTTGTTCAATTCATATAATATGCTCGCCATATCTGACTCCTGTACTCACAGACAGGCATATATAATGGCAAAAATATGGAAGTATAGAAATGCCTGAATACTTATCAATAGGAAAACTACTAGGATTGTACTAAGCTATCATGTTTAGAACATGCTTATGCACTATTAATAGAGGATAATGAAAAAAATTAGCACTTTCCCTGATTTAGAAACCCCTCGAAATCCAATTTTGCGGATGTTCTCCCTTTCGTGTGGATCCACATGACGTAATAAATGGGATCTCAAATACAGACGAGTAGTGGATATTTACTCCTGGGGAACCACAAGTGTAGGAGTAGTAGTGGCACTAGCTGCAGCAGTAGTAGTAGTAGGATTTGCTGGTGAAATTTCTCTGGGTTCCCCTGTTCGCCCTCGAGGAAAACTTTGAGTTGATTATATAATGGAAGTTTATTTTTACAGCTCGTACAATTCTAGTACTTTTTAACCAGCAGTAAACGGTTTTGTTCATTCACGTTACTGTATTCCATTTACACAAGACGTCGAATGTGTGTAAGTGTGTACGTCAATAAGAAAGAAGCTCTATATACTATATATACCATACGACGACAATGTTGTTGGCCACTACACTTTCGGTCGCGTTGGCTTTCCACAATTTTATTAGTGATACCAAACTAGACGCTCTCCGCACTGCTGATCCGGGGTAGGATGACGTTAATTATACTTTTCATATTAGCTTCCCAGGCAGTAATTCCAGCCTTTTTTATGTGTTCCTGTAATTGATGCTTAAGTCGAACGATCCAAGTGCATAAAATGCTAGTAACTCACGGATCTAGCAATATTCGGCACGCTTTGCAGCATTTTTCCACGTGATGGTGTACTGATGAGGCAATTTCAATAATTGATCTGTTTTTGCTATACGATACGATATAATAAATAGGGATTATAGAAAGGGTGCCTGAGGTCCTCGACTAGGATTACATAAACTATATAGCTTTATAGATTTCTGTTTCGATGAAACAATTTAGAACTGCATATTTTATAAGCAAAAGTTGGCAACACATTAAGCGCCGATATAGTTTTTTTCGGGGGATCTCTTAAATGTATCGGTGTATTTCATTCTTCCATCTTACTGAATTTCATTTTGAGAATGAAATTCTCATCCATCAATGCTCACGTATATGTAAGACAATAATAAATGTACAGGAGTATCGAAAGTGGTTACTTATTCTGTCTATAATACACATTTCTTATGTTCTCGCAATCCTCCTTCTTTGTCTCCACGATAGTTCAGATGACGCTGAGCAAAGAAGAGAAAACGAATTCACACCCACTCTTACCGCATCCAGTTTTTTACATCACAAATATTTGATCAAAACTCTTTTTATTTGAGTGTTTCCAGTTAATCAAAAATGTTTTCAGCAATACTATTCAACAATGTTTTGCCATGAGTGTTTATGCAGATCTCTCTGGTCAAAATATTAAAAGTATCCAGAGTTTTGGAATGTAGTAGTAATTTTGCTGCTGTGCGACTGGTAAAGAGTATCATCCAGAAGACGAAAATTACATATTTTCATACGAGTTCATCTCACAGAGAAACAAAAGGAAAATTATTGTTTTAATAATGTATTCACCGGAGAAAGCAAGCCATGTCAAATAAGAAAGCTGGTAAATCCGCCACCGAATGAAATCACATTGAAACGAGAGCAGCAGTACCCCGACGCTATCTGAAGAAGGAACTTAGTTGTTGGGCTGAAGTATTTTCTCCTATTGTTACCATTATTACTTGTTAAAGATTTATGTGCTTCGTAACTTTTCACACTAGTAGCAGCATAGAGGGCAACGTTGTAGAATGCTAAGAAGACGCGCGTATAATATATGTCAATGCATACCACTTATAAATGGCGCGTGTATATACAAACGTATGTTTAGTAGTCACATTCGAACAAAATTTTACACGTGGAAAATATTCTCACATTGATTCCTCGAAGCAAACTAAGCAGCAACTGCTGTTACATGCCTCTTCTCAATAAATGCAACTTTATTTCCAGCATACCTTAATAAAAGAGAAGATGAAGGAAATGTTTGATTCTTATCAATTGTGCACAATCAAAGAAACGTTATTTTTTCTCGGGTACCTAAATAATATCAGGTAGAAAAAAGAGTTTCGAATAACACACCAAACTGTTACTACCACAGCCTATCAACTTCAACAAGAACAACCAACTTATACTACCTAATCCCTGGATATTCAATGTTTCTTTTATGTACGCGGAAATGTTCGATCAAAATACCTGGCCGATGGTAGTGGCGGTGGTGGCTTGCCAAAAAATATGAAATATTACTGTCGTATTATTCTTTCAGTGATAGATCGTAGTAGACTCTTCGTGGATATCCCCGCCGCCCGCCAACAGAATAAAAAAAGTTTCTTTCAGAATGTTCCCTGTCGTGTCATATAACGACAGCCGTGGAAAAGTCACTTTTTCTCGTTATTCAGAGACTACAAACAGGAGAAAGCGTACGAAAGGTAGAAGTAGAGAAGTTAAAGTAGTAGTCGTAGTGGATAGATAATGCATAAACTTTTCCTCCCTTTTCTTTTTTCTTCTCTCTCTCTGGTTATGAAATCAACCTTAGTACATACAACAAACAGAGCAAAGGGCACAACGAACACAAGAGAGCGGATGTGGAAATGGCCCGTGTGCTCGGATGCACAGCTCATTCTGAAATGGAAAGAGAGAAGAAGGCAAATCGGGTAAATAAAGAGCTGGTATAAGCAGATTTTCCAGAAGGAGTAAAGTGCTTTTGCTTGAGTCTGGATACCGGCTAAAGCTCAGTGGAAGCACACACACACACAGCCATATTACTGCTACTTGCTTTTTACATCTACAATATGGAGTCTACGACGAGAATACCACTATATTCTCCACAACTGCTGCTGCTAGACGGCTATACCAAGTAACCTGCTTGTACTAACTAGGCAACGCACGGCAAGTACATCATTATTACTGACTGATATCACAAACGAAACGAATACAGTGGTGTGTCTACACACGGTAGAAAAAAACAGAACTAAAAAAGCGGAATATTTTACCCATTGGTTCGAGAGACCGTGTGTCCATCCATACAGAAAAAACAAAGGCAACAAGGGACAGAGCACACGACGCTATAGTGTTTGTATAACTTACGCTTTTGGGATACAATATCAGAGAACGTTTGTTTGACACCGTTAGTGTAAATCACATTATATGGGGACGGTGCCAAAATGCCCATGCAAATTTCTGTAGCTATACTACTACTTGCTCGGTATCATAGATATCATCTTTGTCACAAGCAACTTCATGCCGTGTCATTTACAGAGACTGACAGACAGCGAAAGTACTTTGCAACAAGAAATGTGTGGAGTTTCAGTTTTGAAAGCGAAACTGATAAGGATTATGAGTAGCGTCACCGTTTCTTTTTCTGCAACGAAAACCACTTAAAATCAATAATTAATGACGAATGGGATTCATTATTTGAAAAAGAGAAAAAATTTAAGACCCATGTTAAAAAAGCAATACGATTGCGTGCGTCATCAATTTAGTACAGATGGTATTATATTAATTATTTTATTGCTGTCACTGTCAACCGTGTTGTAGAAAAGAAACAAAAATATAAATCATCAATCATCCCTTGTGTGTACATTTTTAAATGCCAAAACATTACTGAAAAGTTCAAGTTCCTATAACCTGTCAACAGGGCATATCAACTTGCGTAGCGCTTGAATAGGTACGTAAATTAGTACACAGTATATAAAGATAAACACATGCACGCATTATGTTACAAATATTGGCACGATTATAACGATATAGGTAATGTATTACATGTTTATAGCCATATGTAGACTGTTTTTGTTTGTTTGTGTCAAACATCGCATACAACGTGTCTGTCAAAAATAATACTCACAACGACATGTTTTGAATATAGAATCAGCCTCATGTTGTGTATAGTAGTTAAACGTTACCAGAAATTTTAATGACTTGCTCACAGTGTGTCATTGAATTGTAGGAGAAAGTCGGTATACAGAGTTTTACTCGTTAAATTGTAAGGAATGGACATGTGCGTTTTTGTACAGCTATCATCTTCAGAACTACTCCAGGTATATCACTGTAATAAAATATTGCCATGTATCATGTGTGATATTTTTCTTCTTATTTCACTTGTGTGTGAGGATTTGCAAGAATGTTACTATAAGAATGGCAACAGCTACACAGACATAAACCCAATCAAAAGTCAACCATACCGTACCATAGAGCGGTGTCGTGGTGGGTGGTGGTGCACCTCCTGTCTGTCGACGCAATACAAGAGACTGAAAAAATCATGGCGTGTTTCGCAAACGTAAAGTACTACAGAGTAAGTTCGTATAAATAGTAAGTAGATTCTACAATATTATTTTGTATCAATGAACCGGAACACGCCAAGCTTTTAAACCTATTGACTTAATTTTTACCGTATAACAGCTGATACAGCAGTCGTTTACCTTGAGAGAGTCAGATTTTTACTATTACACTAAAATTTTCTAGAGGTTTGACATGGTTATGATATAATGTAGTAGAAGTATAGGGAGCACCAGCAAACTAGTGAAGTAGTTTACAAAGACAAGAGAATATACCACTCTTGAAGAATACTGAAGACGTATGCCGTTCCTTACTACTTGCAAAAATAAGTCAGGAGCGAAATCTGGGTGATGTGATGATAAAGTCGTGAGGTAGTATTTTCATTTTCCCCGACGTCATCACGTTTGGTAATTCAATCAGAATAGGCCTTCACTGGCAACAGCGCAACGAATGATGTTTTTATTTTAGCCCTGGCTGACTTGTTTTTTCCATTTACTACGATTGTAGCAAGTTAGTTCGTTATTAAATTACTATTATAGAGACCATGCCACACACACAAATGTATGTACCAACACGTAATCCCACCGTGGTCGTGAGATCGTTTGTGAAAATATACATAAACGCACACATCACTACAGCATTCATAGTTTCTGAATGGAGGGCTACACGCTACACGGCCCGTGGTCGGTAATGTACCATTTTACTGTCTCTCTGGCCAAATGGTGAACAGATCGGCAAAATGTTTGACGATAAGCAGACACAATAGAAACGGTAATAGTGAGGATATTTTTTTCTCGTTGGTCGATAAAATCAGATCGACCTTGTACTTGACAGAACATCAGATTAACAAGAGAAAATGGCATAACGTATAAATTATGTCTCTGACAAGCAGCATTCTTTGGAAATAGTTATTCGCCTTTTGTATTTATCTTTGCTTGCTACAAGTTGCAGCAAGCACGTAGAAAAACCTGCTATCGGAAAAAACTGCAAACGATACGATTACGTAGTAGAAATGCCTTCTGTATTTGAAAGATTACAAAAATACTGATATATCTTCTCTCTCTCTCTAAAGCTTCATTCATCTGGATGGAATTTCTCTGACGGACAGTTGACAAGCAATCGCGAAAACTCGGAAATCTATTTAACAAGATAGAGAATGTGGAATAATTCTTCAAGTATGTTGCAAACCCTCGTTCTCTGGAATCCTATTAGGAAGATTACTCTTGGTATGAACAACACATTGCATTGTGAACTTTTGTGTTACACATTTTTTTCATTTTCAATATCAACTTGAAGAAAAGAATAGCTTTATAAGTAGCAAGTAGCAGTAGTAATATGACACCTTTGCTAGCTCGAGCATGAATGGAAAATCGAAACATTTGAATTAAATCACAATGAAAGAAGCTTTAATAATAGCCATTTAAATTCCACATTCCATGCATACATATACCTTTCTTAGGATGTACGTGTGCGTCAAAAAAAGGGTTAGTTTCCTTCCTTGGAGCGGCGCTCAGCAGAGAACTCATTTTTCATTTATACTTTTTCTTTTGTAAATGAAACAACGTGATAAAGAAGCTACATTACCTTAAATTTTTACATTTTTTCTCTTCGTTGGCTATAAAATGCCAGGTGTAGTACACATCAAATCACCTTCTCGGGTGCATATATCTATTGAACGTCAACTGGATGTATTTGAGACAGATATTTACAGAGAGAGAGAGAGAGAGAGAACGAAAAGACTTTTTTCGTAGAAAGAATAAAAGGAAAGCTCGTTCAGTAGAAATGGCAGTATTTTTGGAAAGATAACGAACATTCATGGTCCATAAAAAATCTTTCTTGATTCATATTACCCCTATGAATTTAAAATAACCATTTGGTAAAGCAAGCTTAAAGCTCTCTATCCCAGGATGAAAAATAAAAACAGTCTATTTGCTATCGTCGTAGTCTTCTTGTAACATAAAAAAAACTTTTTTACGGAAAGTAAAATTCATGTAAAAACACACGCTATAACATCTTTACTCTGCTTGTGAAAACGTGAACAAAGCAAACACAAGAGAAAAAGCTTCCAGCATTTTTTTCAATGCAAAATGCTTTACCGGGTTTTGCATCTAGGACCCCTTCATACACACACACACATTCTTTTTCTATTTCATACCTGAAAAAAGCTTGAGAGATCCCATTTAGAGGAGAAAACGATTCAGTGGAGTTTTAGAAAGGTAACTTTATTTGCTTGCTCCCGTACCTCTTGGCTACAACTAGTACAACCACTATGAATGAAAAAAGAAACCAATGTTCTTGACAATGTTATCAACGCGGGTCGCAATGGTATATGGGTATTTTCGTCCTGCTACAACCACCAGCAAACCAGAGAGTGTGTTCTTTTAGTATATACTAATAGTAGGACAACACAACGCTCACGAAGTATTTTTGCATTTTGTTATGTACACACACAGGAAAAAAGGTGAAACAGTAAACTGGTAAACAAGTAAGCATGTTAAAATGCATGAATTTATATATAAGACAGAAAACTGGAGGGAACAACAGATCCACCAGTGAGCCATAGTGGTAGTATCGTGTCACGACTAGCACGACGACAAGTGCACCCATTTTGCGTCAACCGGAGTAAAATGCTTGGATTTGTAATTTTTATGCAAATGTCAGCTCTCTACGACAATTGTGGAAAGAGGTTTTATCAGCAAGACGAGTTTTTATCAAAATCAACGAAGAGGCAGGTTGAGAGAGAGAGAGAGAGACACTAGGTGAATGGGAGAAAGAGACAACTCAACTTCATTTCTATGAATATAAAAACGACCTCTTTCTCTATCGTCCACCACTTGAGGAGGCATTGAAAAAGGAAAGTTGTAACATTACAGCGGAGCTTCCGTATGCAGAAAAGTTACTAAACACGAAGTAACGGTAATAGTGTCGACGGCGCGGTGATGGTGGTCGTCGTAAAAGTAGAAAGGTATGGTGTGTTGTTTCGTTGTCAATGAACGTGCTATATCTCGCTGTTGAAATATAGACGTGCCATATCACCTGTAAAATTTACAAGAAACACATCAAAAGGATCTGTAAACCGTGTGCCGACATCCCCTTGATGACAATTTTTGTTTCCCATACAAACTTTACGGATCTCCTTTTCCGGAGGAAATATTACCAACCTTTTTGTGCGCTTATCTTAGAGTACTACGAGTTCTCAACGGTACGATGGATTAATCGACTTTATTTTTATGAGTTTTTTTTCGTTCCTGCTCTCAGAGACAAAAGCTACAGCAGCAATAACAGGGAGAAACATGTCGTCGTTTATGTGTTCGAAGCAAATGTACATGGCTAGGTAGTTAACTCTGTGGAGAGTGAGTACTTCAATTCTGGTTTGAAGGTTTCTGTTCCATATTTATAGAAAATTTACCTTCTAACTGCAACCAAGTGGGCTAATGAGTTTCTTCTTAGATAGAAAACAGACAGAACCCTGTTAAGTTGTTAAATGAAATATGAGTTTGCCCCAAAATCCACCCTTTTACTGAAAAGGCGATTAGAATTTTTTGGGTTATTTTCACTCCTGTCTCTCATAACAATTTCCCCGAGTGAAAATTTACCCAACCGACTAGAGACAGTAGGGCCTTAAAGTTATTCATTTATAAGCTGCGCAACTAACATGAATAAAATTGCTGCACGTCCATTATTATTATTTGAAGGAATGGGACATAACACGTATCCAAATATAATATGCTGGTGTTCGTTAGTTAGTGTTACTATTGTAAAAGTCTACAGATGGGAAGGTACCCTTTTGAAAATGCGGGGGAAATTTCAGGGAATTTCATAAAGATTTATTCGTGACTTCAATTGCCAACACCCACCTATAATTGTCCTTCCCTTCTAATTTGCCAGATATTGTCTTCTGTATGCCCTCATGCATCACTGATCTGATATGCTTACAAAGGATTTTGGCACGTCGTCAGAACCGAACCACCAGACATCTGAATAATAACAGCCATTGCATTTCCTGCACATATACAACGTATTATATGAAGTTTTCACTACAGAGAGACCGAACAATGATGCTGACGCATGTTTTCCATCCCATCTCATCATTACTTTTTGGACTACCCCTACAAATTTCATTTTCCAACGGAGTACTCCCTTTTGTCGTCTCTAGCGGTTCGCCGATTTTCCACTTTGATAATATTAGCGGTGCAAAGCGTGGACCTCACTGTCAAGGTGTAAATCAATCTTTACGGGAAAATACAAAAGGAAAGCGGAGAAAGGCAATTCGATTTGTCTCCAGTGCTCCTCGTTCTCACTTATGTTTATAGATAACACTTTTGCACGTAACATTCGGACCTTTTCTCTCTTTTCCTCCGTTCCTCTCTCTTACCAACATTGTCTAATAATCATATATAGCACAACGTACAAAATGATATCCCCGATCCTTTCACTTCCCCCTTCATTTTCGGTTAACCACCACAAAATCATCCTCATCATCATCATCATCATGTCCGCAACATCCTTCTTCCCATTTCAGCTCCTGAGCTTCCTTTGGGTTGAATTGTTGTTGGTTGGTATGTATGGCCAGATACCTCTGGAACTGGGCTGAAAATCCACTGCTCTCATGTGTACGAAATCCAATAACGCGAGAAAGACGTGGATTTTCTTCATTTCACCTTGCTTTCTTCCACACGCTAGCCACGAACAAAGGTGGAAACCATATATAAAATGGATCATTTGCACTAGTTGAATAAATAGGATCGTGAGCCATTTTGCCACCAGATAGATCACAGTATATGTAGCTACCCCACCGTATCTCACAGTGGCAGGTAGTTAAATGTACATATGTGTGCGGTAAGAAAGAGAACCAGTCAACTAAAATTCCTTTACTGCCACCGCATCGACCCTAAATAAATACGTTAGTTACGCAGATACCAGTAGGTCGCCGTGTTGGGTTCAGCCCGATATATATATAAAATGTATAGATTTTTCCTTTTCAAGCTTTCACTTCGCAGCTCCCTAGCATTATTTACTTTTTCAATGAAAGATATCATTACATATATTACCAATCTAGCTAGCTGGAGTGAGAAAGAGAGAGCCTTTCCGCTTTCTTATTCAAGAATTCGCCATTGTTATGCCAAAGGTAAGTAATGTACGTATTATATTCAGACACAGTAGTCAAGAAATCAGAACTAATAATTCTAGCACACTCCCCTTCTTCATTCAGTTCCCCAAAGACCACCTACGTTCTGATCTATAAATACAACATATAAGCTGCAAAAAAGAGCCAGACAGAGCCGCACACACATACCTCGTATTGCATGCTATAACACATCATTCTTGCTTACTCAATTCCCGGACTTGAGGAAAAACGTACGCAAGTGGCAGGCGGGTAGACAGGAAAGGGTTTTCTTTTTCACATTTTGTGGTGAATAATGGCAGTGATCAAGGAAGCGACATAGCAAAGTACACGATAATGTATCTACAAACTACACAAAATGCACATTTCATGGGGTAGTCATCACAAGACAGGAGAGATACATATGTGGTTACCTACTACGTGTGTGCGTCCTATATACTCTAAGAAAAGTCTACTCGACTTTTTCTTCTCATCGTCGAAATGGTGTGTTGAACGTGATAGAATGAAACATTTTCAATAATTCTCTTTCTAGATGTGGTTGCCTTTTTTTAAAAAAAAACAAAATTGAATGCTGGTTCTCTTTTTCTCTCTAGTGCGCGCACACACATACACACACACTTTTGCTTGTTCTTCTTGAACAATTTTGACAAAGGAGTCAGCCGGTTGTACATTATACAATTTCATTTTCTCTATTTTTCATTCTTTTTTCCACACTCGATGAAGCATGTCACTAAAGAAGTTAACGAAATGAATGAACAAAATGGCTAAAAAACAATAATAGCGAGGTTTTTCATTTTTGTTCTCCAACTTTCCAAGAGGTGTGTGTGTGTGTGTGCACCGGGAGATTTTCTGTCATCGTCATTCTCAATCTCAACCATACGCTAGCAAAAAGTTCAAATAAGCTCGTGTGAAAAGGTGATATTATACTTTCCTATTGTACTCAAGCTTTCTTGTGTGCATTATCGTGATAAACTTTACCGGCGATAAGAACTACAATAACAAGATTCTACTTTGTGCATCTTGAAAAACTTGTATCTTTTCCCAGTGAAGATTTATTTTTTACTTTGATGCAGGCCCAAAATTAAAAAACTGACGCTTAGAGGTCTGGAAAATATTTCCTCTGACGAAAATGAAATCTTGTTTAGAGCATTATTGCATGATCCACCAACGAGGAAGATGCCTATTATTATGCATTTGCATAAGAAGATAGTAATTTTAAACCCTTTTCCAACATATCGTATTTATCCGTTAATGACGGCGTTTACTCTCATGTCAGGCTAACGTGCCCATTGCGCTCCGTAATATACACGATATATAAGTACCATTTACAAAAATAGTGAAAAGAGATAGCACACTTTTCCCCAAAGTGGTACACGTTTTAAGGAAGTAGAAGGAAAGTAAATTACAGCAAAGATAACTTTCCTGCATTTGCACTTTCTTGGGGGGAAATAGTTCTTCGTTGCTAATGTATATTTTATATACACGAATACACGTAACTCCCTTACACATATTGTGTGCGGTATTGTGTTTGAGTTACCTCTCTCTCTCTCTGCTCCGCCGCTAACTCTACAAGTCCTCAAGTAAATAATATGAAATAGTACTCAAGAGAGATGTTTTTTCTCCAGGAGGTGAAGGTGGAAAAGGAGGAGACAGACCGACATCAAGCATAAATGGTAGATTAAATATCGATCTTAGCTCTTTGCATATCGCGGTTATATGGTAGTTTATAGTACATAATATAAAGCTTTAAAATATGACATAAAACGTACATATAAAGACAGAAAGAACGGAGATGAAGTAGGAGGAAGAGTACGAGTAGTAATAATAGTACCAGCAGCAGCAGCAGATGTATACACAAACTCTCTGGGGTCCAAGTAATCTCAATGATTTTCACATACACGTAACGTGAGCGTCAGTTTTATTTGTAATAGCTCTTGAAGCGGAAACAACTGTCTCGGAGGACCAACCTTACGTTGATGATGCCTTGTAGCTAACAACAACTACCAACCCTTCTTCTCTCTCTCTCTCTCTCTCTCTCAGAGAAAGTGCTATGATAAATGTTGATGAAGTGGTTACATTATTGACGTGCATTAAATGTTGTTGTTGATGCCGCCAGACTGTCAAGTTTCCCTCTCACTCTCTTTTTCAACTATCATCGCTTCTCTCTGTCTCCCCAAAAATTTTGATGTTGCACTTGGAAAGTTGTTTTTTGTGGTGGTGTGAGCAAAGGAGATATAAATGGCTTAAAAATAGCAACACTTTCACATCCCTTGTATTACGTTATCACGATGCAGTTTATTTATGGGTAGTTTTCCAAGAATAGGGTTGCTCACTGTACCTACGCCGCGAGACTGGGCGCACATATAACTGAGATTCCTTAAAGGATAAAACTGGCTACATGCAAATGTCCCAGTACGGTGGTGTACAGCTTGAGAAAACGCTCCTGCTGCTCTCCTTATGAGAAAGTACGTGACCAAAAACATATTATTTGGCTATTTTACGGACGTGTGTATGTGTGTGTGATTTATATACATAAAACATGTAGATATTCACCAAATCATTCCGCTACGAAGAACATCAGCTTCAAAAAAATTACTGTTATCATTTGTGGGTTCATGCAATGTTTACGGAAATACCTATCCGTGCGTGTAGCACTCATTTTCATCATCATCATTGGTTGACAAAAAATACACCTTATTTTGATCGTGTCTGCTGGCAAAACAGTAATGCAAAATGGCACAACGCCAACTGCATAGAGATGAATTAAATCAATACAGAATATAGAGACTTTTTCAACATAAAACCAAATAAAACAAGAGACTCCAAATACGCTATACAACTTTCTTCTGTTGTTGTCGTCTTCGATTTTACCTTATGGAAAATAATCTTATCATTTTGTTGTGTTTCAAGTATTCATGCTGAGTTGCCATTGCAGGATACTGGATATAGCTTCATGTTTACACAAAGACTAGCTTGCTAAGATTGTGACGTATATTGAATATTTTTGTACTTAATTAACATACGCAGTTCATTCTGTAGGGTATAAAAAGTAATAGTCAAGTATTAGTATATAGTTGACATTTTCACAGCAATAGTAGAAAATGAATGTACTCCGGTACTGAAAATTAATGATTTTTCTCAGCTCTACATGCTGAACAGCTGAAGTATTTATGGCTACATCACACAGGTGTCACAACGAGTTTTACAAGTTTTTTCTGACCCCGTAAGGAGTTCACGCAAATGATGACGCTATTTGTCACAAGGATGTCGCTTAAAAGAGGAAATACACTGACGTTGAGTATTGAGTATGCATATTAATGTTGCAATATCAATTATGTAATTAAACATAGTTGGGGTTCACACAAATGGTTAGAGCAAATAAGCAACTGTCTGGGGGAATGATATACCATTATTGTTATTACAGCCAATCCAATGACAGCATTTTAACAAAAGCTCATATACATGCTCAAAAAAAGAATAAAAGAAAGTAGAAAATGAGTCGACTCACCTCCACAACATTCCCGT
The DNA here is from genome assembly GCA_027744295.1 of Callyntrura guangdongensis. Taxonomy (NCBI): domain Eukaryota; kingdom Metazoa; phylum Arthropoda; class Collembola; order Entomobryomorpha; family Paronellidae; genus Callyntrura; species Callyntrura guangdongensis. Next base: position 14,634 of record JAHZNB010003198.1, on the reverse strand, counting down.
ATAACATCCACACAACTGACACAAGAAAACTTGCCGAACATGTCCAAGTCAAACAAAGTCTTGCGTCTTCTCTCAGTTCCCAACTGCTGCTGCCGTTGCTGTTGGCTTGAAGGATATCCCTGATGATGCAACTGGATCTGATTGTATGATTTTCCCCAATCTTCGCCTTCTCCGTTGTCGAGAAGAGCTTCTTTTTTTGTAGCTACCGCCGCAAGCTTTCGTCGTAACTTTCGAATTCGTAGTTTCTCTTCTCGGGAAAGCTTGTTATTCTGCACATTGGAGACTAACACCGGGCGAGGAGGATGATCTTCAACTTTCGGTAAGCTAGCAATAACTGGGGAATTTTCTGGAGGATAATTTACCGAATTTTGGTAACTCTTCTCTTCTCCCAAAAGGGAATTTTCCGTTTCGGTCTCCGAGCTGCTCTTCTCTATGGTATTCGCTTTTCTTCTTCTGGCACTACTGCTGGCACTATTGCTACTGTTTGAATTATCCGTGCCTCCGCTCAATTCTGTAGAAGATTCTTCCCTTGATGAAGTGGGATTGCCGCAGCTGTCTCTACATTTCGTACTTTCTGTTAAAGAGTCACTTTCACCCTCTTTAATCCTTGATTGTACGTCTTTTTCCTGCGGAATTAAACCGACAAAATGTTTCAATTGTCTGATCAAACGAAATAAAGGATATTTAGGAGAAAAGTTGACTTGGACCATTCTACAGTCAAACGTTACGATTTTGATGGTCATTCATTGTTCTATAAAATTAACCGGACTGTTTGATGTCAAAATTGAAAGGCTAAAATAAAAGGGAAACATTTTGCAACTCTTCCTTTGCTGTCCATAAAAAGCTGTGTTGCAGAACTCAGAGTAGCTATTTTTGGCAACAAAAGGGATTGTTTTATAGCTATTTATTGATCATTTCACGTTCCTATTTGTCCTCTCGTCTAGTTTGCTTTTATGCCTCACATTAATGCCTCTAATTATAGTATTTGTTTAACGGCGATACTACTGTTTAAAATATATAATTTCCTCCATTTATTTTGTGTTTGTTTTTGTTTGGGCCTCTGTCCTTTGTCTATTTATTTGTATAACGGATTATAATAATGTATGGCGCAGCAAGCTACGTACAGGTAGTGTGGTTACCATCTGTCGAAAAGGTATGCACATTTATACCGCGGGAGCTTATCGTTATCAGTAGTAGTATCACTGTGTCTAGTATTAGTATCCGGTTGATACGATGGAGAGAACCAAAGAAACTTTCATAGTGCCTGCCTTGGAATATGGAACAGTCAGTTGTGAAGAATGGAAGCAAGATCTTATTTGTTAATTCATCATCTACGTTCCTCCCCATTTAGGTAGGTGTATCAATGTATCAACTACTGGTGGTAGTACTTAATTGTGTTCATGTTTCATCTTTGAAGGAGAACAATCAACACAGACAAAAGAGCATTGCAAGGGCATTATAGATTAAAGCAAACTCATAGAGTAATCGTATTTCTGTGATGTTGGTTTATGGTCTATGATCACAGTGTAAGCTTACGAGCTTATGTCTGTATGAGTAAACATTGTAGCCGTCATATAGCAGTCAAGAAAGAAGGATTCATCGTCGTTGTACTATTAACCTACACTATTCAATTAAGGAAATGAAAGGGAACGAATAGAATTTGATGAGACAAAGTACTTACTTTAAATCAGTCTGTGACTACAGGATGCTACACAGGCAACCACAAACGAAGAGATATTTTTGGAGAGATTCTTCGCATTGTGTTAGATGACAAGAAAATGCTCTTACAAAAATGGACTACACAGGCATATCGCTAGTTGATGGTTATAGATACAGGTATGATGTTTCTACTTCCACGCTCTGCAGGAAGGCCGCTTACATTCTACCTAGAGGGATTTATGGGTGACCAAGATATCAAGGTTTCCAATTAGGATAACTGCGACAGACGCTTCAATATTACCTACAAAAAGGTATTAGCAGTTATCCAACAATAAAATACACAAGCTCTTGTGCTTTTAGAAATAATAAAATTAGACGCGCCAATCAATCCTAGGCTACACAAGTAAACTTGTGGTCCTCCCGAAATTCTTAGATATAGAGGATCGTGGTTCAGTCTTGTCTATACGACATAATTACAATAATAGCTTACTTTTCTCCCCTCAACTTACACGGCCACATCAATTACCGATATTATTTTTATTGCCTACTACAAATGCATTATTCATGACTCCATATGCAGCCTATTGTTAACAGTTCCAAGGAAAAAAATGATGCATATGCCATGTGTCTACATCTACGTACGTACATAGGTATTTCATCTAATATATTATGTATTTATTATTATTAATGACATGTATGCGTCTTCTATTTAATACGTTTTTAAGTGGCAATGCAGTTTTCTGTGTTTTATGTAGGTACTCATCTCGACTCTCTTGTTTAAGATTTTGCTGACGCTGAGTCTAAATAAATTCCACTCCATGTTTCGCAAACACTAACTTAAAACAACAAAGGTAATGCGTAATAATGATAATTTATGCTAGCGTGTGAACGAGACGCTGTACCATCATAATAATATGGTATTGGTGGCGTGAATGGTGGTGCCGACGCCAACATGCTGTGTGGATTTTACATTGGGAAGCAAGAATTAAGTTGAACATCTTCATTAGCTCATAGTTTTAAGTGTTTAGTATTTACAGCATTTAACTTGGCTAAGAATTAATTACGCTAATAACATGTACAAATTATATACAGTGTGGACTGAATATGGGCATTTGTCTAAATATTTATGTATACCATCCTATATTCAGTAGTTTACTATTACTTTAATTATAACATGACGCTATGTATGTAAAATAATACGAACGTGGACGCGAGTGTCTTTCTGAAAGATGAACTTGACCAATCTTTAATTAAGGATACACTGCAACCTTTGTACATGTTCCGTCATCACATATGTATATGTAGCAGTTAGAAAAAAATTGTTGACGCAGATTGTTGTCTATTTAGCGACGCTAATATGTAATAAGTACATAAATAGTGTAATCATAATACCACCACGACTTTCCCTTGACATTTAAGAGAACTGGGTTGCATCACGCGTCAAATACTACTAAGATATCTGAATTACGTAAACAAAGAACCTAACGTTTATCTACAAGATAATAGACATGAATTTCTAAAGTGAAACGAAATGTTCAGTCGTTACTGCGTAAAATTTGACTGGTAAATGCACTAAATTGTAAAAAATGTATTCAAATAACTCCGTTTCTTGTCTATGATGCATTTTTTATTTTAAAAACCCAGCAAACGCAAACTGATGATTCGCGCAATCAGGCAAACTACTAACGTTTAAATTAAATTTTTGAGCAAAAACCGGGTATCTTTAAATAGAGAGTTTGTGTTGCGTATATACTTTTTCTTTTCTGTAATATGTCTCAAGGATACGCTTTACGTATTATATAAAACTCAGGAAAAATTAATATCTTACCATGAACCAAAGTAATGGTAATGGAAATCGGAAATCCTTAATTTTCAAAGCACTGATTATAACCACAAATTGAATTCAAGTAAATCACTAATACTCTTGTGTATACCCAAATTCGGCAACGACTTTCCCTTTGATCCTCTCTTTTGCTTCAAACTACACGTTTACGTCCAGAACACAGAATGATGGCGTTGTATGATCCCAAGAATTTACAGATACCACACAAATGAGAGTGAAACCTTCACCAAAGTAAACTTACAGGGAATATTTAATATCCGGTCTTTTTGAAATGGCTAGCTAAATAATGTCATGTTCTGACAAATCAAATTGTCTTGAAGCTATTCACGAAACAAGACAATGACGTCGTGACTCTTCCTGTACACTATCCAAACAACTCAACAAATTGTTTAAAAAGACGAATGAGACGCTGTCTTGTTTGTTTGAGCAAAGACTAAGCCAGTACTTGGAAAAATTATTGTAGTAGTGTTAGTGGTATATATACCGACTTGAGACGGTACTTAGAGCGAGCTTCTATTCTTGTGATGAATAACCATTCCACAACGCATTTCTGGAGCAATTCTCTCTCTGTGCTTCGCTCGCAAATCAGTTCGACTCTGACTGACTGGCCACTCCACATTACTAATACATGCCTACTTGACTGACAGGAAACAGCAAAGTATTAAGTAGCAATCCATAACGGATATGGGAGATGTAGCCAAACCTATCTAACCCAAAACCACCTTTGACATTTTGGGAACACTAAATATGATGATTATTATGTCTCGAGTAGTCTTCGGATAATAGAAGAGCACTGAGGAACCTTTTAAGACAGTCATAAGTCAAAGTGGCATGACATCGAGCTTTCTGCGAATATACAAACTAGCATATGTTAAGTTATATATAGAATATCATACATGTCCCATGGTCGTGTTATATCAGGCTGCATGATAAATACTATCATATATTCTGTCAGTCTCCCCTTGGGTACTTATTGCTTTCTCCTTTTACATTTTTTTCTATGAGCGACGTGGTATGTAATATTACTTTGTGAAATTATTTCTTGTTCATTCCTCATGATCATGTTTGCGTCAAACGAGTCACGAAGTGATATAACAAAGGTATTATGATATCAATTTCTCTTGATTGAACTTGTAGGAATTGTTGTCATTCATTTAGTGTTTAAGACAATTTGCATGCATATGATATAAAGCAACCATTCTTTCATATTTTATGGCGATTACTCACGATGAGCTGAGCAATAGTGATACTAAAAATATTATTGTGATATTTCACGAATGGACTACAGTGAAAGTTGTACGGGCACAATGAATACTAAAATTTATCACACTACTCCCTCGAAGTCGATATACACATATGTTTGCGTCAAACGAGTCACGAAGTGATATAACAAAGGTATTATGATATCAATTTCTCTTGATTGAACTTGTAGGAATTGTTGGCATTTAGTGTTTGAGACAATTTGCCTGCATATGATACAAAGCAACCATTCTGTTTCATATTTTATGGCGATTACTCACGATGAGCTGAGCAATAGTAATACTAAAAATATTATTGTGATATTTCACGAATGGACTACAGTGAAAGTTGTACGGGCACAATGAATACTAAAATTTATCACACTACTCCCTCGAAGTCGATATACACATACGAATGGAATCTTTCAAAGATTAAACTGCATGCAATGGCGATGATTGCAAGTTAATTAAAACCTTGTCCGTTAATGTGTGCTTAGGATAGCGCTTGTATAATGCAACATAGGTGTTAGGCCAAAAATATAAGCTAGCATGGGCGGAGAAATTTGTGAAGGTGTAATAGTTTATAGTTTTAATGCTGATTTGAATATTATTCAAACTTAAACCAAAAGGAGCCCATGTGTACTTTGAGCACATTTACAAAAACACAAGCACGTGAAGCTGGTCAGGGTCTCTTTCAGCTATTTTTGGACATAATTCCAGTGTGTCTTTGTAACTTATGGTGGTGGATTGTTCAAGGACTGTAAGCAACTCCACAATTGCGTTTTAGTCTCTGCTCGAGAATTTTAGTCTCCACATGGGGCATTTCACATAAACCGTTTTATAGCGCTTCCCTTTGTCAGACGTAGACAACATTTTTTGGACAATAAATAATTCACACACCTCAGTTCTTCCTTTCTGTAGCGCTTTTTGTATGAATTACGACTTCTCACTCTCTTCCTTCCTTTCTCCTTCTATTATATAGTTGGAATTGTACGACGCGATGTGATAAATGATAAATGTTCCAATTTTGCTTTCTCCAGAGGCTCATTTGTAGTTTAGGATTAATTCTGCTATGGCGTATGTGAGACAACTCTTCCTTTCAAGAATGCATACATATTTTGTAGAACACAGCAGCATACGTGAAACTTACAACAAATACGCTCATTGTGAATTTATTTATTGTACTGTGCTAAAACACCTTGTTTGTCGTTTTAATTCAAAACTCTGCATGCATACGATGATACAAAGTAAGGTACCTATTAGTATATTTCTACGCCTACGTTTTTACTATTGTCCGAGTTGATAATATACTTGAGACGTAGACATACATTATATGGTACAGTAAGTAGTAAATAGTTTGAATTTTGAATTTGTTGTATGCTCGTGGCTTGCAAACCCTGTGAAAAACCGTTAGTGTGGAATGGCTGATGAAAGCTGAATCCAACAGTAAAAAACAGTACGTGAAATATTTTACGTCTGATGGATAAGGGGAATATGAGAAAAGTAGCCAGAAATACTTTGAAAATAAGTACGCTAGTCATAATTAATCTGATGTAGTACTTTGTTCATTGCATTATCAGATCGACAATTTTAAATCGGAATTACGAACGGTCTTATAACATTATTCGTATGAATTTTCTTTTGTTCATCAGGAGCTGCATATTTTAGCTAATCTTTTACAAGAGCTGGATGTCGGGCTGTGTTAACGCAAACAGATGCATAAAATATGTATCGTGTATCGGATGATAAGCAATATAAATATTAATTCACCAATATCGTATCTACTTATACGTTCATCGGTCACCCACCGACCCTCAGTGACTAAAAGTGTATACACCTATGTAATACCATGGTCGATGACCCACCCTTGTATTTTAGGGAACCTCGTTTCCTTTTTTAACTCGAAGATGTCAATGAGTATAAACCGCGTATTTCAATACAAACGTGTATATTGCATACGTGTTTAAAACATTCCCCAGTTGTCAGTTCACATCAACAGATATGAAACCTAAATAATACTGCAAAGATAAGATAATAAAAATACGTACGCACCTACAGCAGAGCCCAATTACGAATCTCATACCAATTATGACTCATACTTTATGAGTATTTTACTTGGGTTTAAACTCAGGCATCATCACTCTGATTCACAGTATATGTATATCATTAAAATGCTGCATCGTCAATCTTTTTCATACTCTAGAAAGATCTCTAATGTTTTCAAAGAAAACCATATAGGCTACATATGTATTTGGTACGAAAGGTAAGCATTCCATATAGATAAAGTAAACCTGTCGATATGGTTGTAGGTGAACTAACGGATCCCACAGCTTGGAAAATGCCAAAAATATACGTATTGTCTTTCCCTATCCAGCCAGGTACGTATTAGCATACTAATTCCAACATATAGCACGAAGACGACTGGCTACAGTCCAGAAGTCCATCGACGACCACCAGCAGCAAGCCATAAACAGACGAGGTAAACCAGTCAACTGAGTCAACAACTAACAGCATTGATGTAACGTTGTACTAAAAAATGATACACCGATATACGGTTTCATGGCGTAATACCTACCACCACCACCAAGTTTGTACGGTAAAGCGAACGAGGAGGGAGAGGTAGTTGAAGAATCATCTGGTCATGAAACAACTTTTGTGTAGCCACTAGCCTTCTTAACTTTTACATTTTACATATACACACGCAAGAACGTAGGATTCAGGGTGTTTGTAACTTATTATCATGGTAAAATCATTGAAAATGTGTGAAATCTAATGCGGCCATCGTTGGCAAAATTAAGCTCAATCATAATGATCGGATTAAAATAAAATAGCAACTCAAATTGATTGTGCAGTCTAACACTTTTTTGATTTTTTGCAAACGTTTCTTCGGGCATCACAAGTCAATGGTTAAAAAATGAAACAATCATTTTTATAATCATGTATACGTCAAGAGAGAACTAAATTTCTAAATAACTGTGAAAGGTGAAAGTGAAGTTGAAGGTTATGTGGTGATAATTTCTTTTGTCGAACTTGCAGTTCATTTACGTATCATCCCATCCCACACAGAGCCCTCAAATTGGACAACTTTAAGAAACACTAAGGTGTTTGCTTACACTTTGTTCTCGTCAATCCAAAAATAGAAGCAGCGTCTCAAGGCCCCAGGTATATTATATATTATTTTAGTCATACAGTAATAAGCTTAATGCTATTGGGGTTGATGTGATGTGGCTAGTGACATTTACAAGTGAATTTGTCTTTTAGGAAATAATAATCATTTATTGCAATTTTACATGTACTAGGCTAAATAGCAAAAACTTTAATGGCTTATCCAATCCAAGTTATCTAATGAGCACTTTTACGATTAGTTACATGTTTATATGCTTTTTCGGCTATTGATATTGATATCATGATAATGCCAATTACGATGCGATAAGTTTATTTGTTGTATAAGAAAATTTTCGTCGTGCATTTGGTCTGGCAAGTAACAACATTTTTGGTTTCACAATTAGCAAGTGACAGCAATGATTCTACATTTGTAGCTAGTCTTATGGTTATATGGCTCGGGCTCGAGTAGACTTTCAGAATTGAAATCGAATACTATAACTTGTTAGAATAGGGAATATTCCACTCACGTTTGGAAAAAGCTGAAATTATTCAACGTTTTCAGAGTTCAATTCAGAAGTCTATTCAGGCCATAAGTGTCCAATACCGACATCCGTCCGTCTGTCGTCGCTTTTCTTTCTCGACAATGACAAATATTAAACCATGCGGCAATATCAAAAGTAGTATAGTATAAAAGTAAGTATAGTATAAAAGTAACTTTTTGTTCTAATTTTAAAAGAAGTTTGCTTATAACATCTAAAACGCACCGACGTACGGCAAATACAGTCAGTGCAAGTGACCAACAAAATTTAAAACGAAAGTTGAATTGTAGGGGAAATAGCCAATGTATGTACAAAGTAATATTATTTGACGTTGCTTGCAATTATTATTTTCGCATGGAAGCAGTAGTTACTCTAGAAGGCCGCCTAACGCCTAACCAGTTAGTAGCATCGGTCACCCGTAAATCTGTTAATTATTTTATTATCTATCACTCATCTGTACCATTCAATAGGCTTTACAACACCTTATATGGGCCTTCATTTGCCTTCGCCCCATTTGGGCTTTGCAAGGCTCTCGGAACCCGATATGATTATGGGTTATTGATTGGTGAAAACCAAAGAGCTTATTAATAACGTGAAAACAGGATTTCAAAATTCCTTTTGGTTTCTGAGATATTGTTTTCACTTCACGTATGGGTAATGGTTTCGTTGAATTCTGCTTGCACGGACGGCCGGACAGACACATGAGGGTGATAAATGCTCCATTATAATATACTATAATAATACTATACTATCGTCAACCTTAAAAACTGAATTACACTAAATTACATTAAGATATATATCTATTGATGATGTGCTTGATCTTCACAGCGCGAGAAATCCATAGCTTTACTCACAAAGTATTTCAGTGGGCAATACAGAACGTATCAAACAAAGCGTTACTTTACCACATAATTTCCATAAATTACCATCTTACGTGACATCGGATTTTGTTCTATTTTGAGGAGAAAATATTGCAATTCCAGATTTTTAGCAAGCCTCTAATAATACCGCCAGTTTAAAAATTTAGCAGGTCTATTATAAATAGAGACTTGACGGTATATGTGGTTTTACAAATACATAGGTACGTATTTACATTTATTTTAAAAAGTTCTTTTGTTTATGTCTCCCATTATCATCACAAGGTATTTTTGTTGGCATTTTCACCTTCACTAAATTACATTAAGATATATATCTATTGATGATGTGCTTGATCTTCACAGCGCGAGAAATCCATAGCTTTACTCACATAAAGTATTTCAGTGGGCAATACACAACGTATCAAACAAGAAGCGTTACTTTACAGATTTTTAGCAAACCTCTAATAATACCGCCAGTTTAAAAATTAAGCAGGTCTATTATAAATAGAGACTTGACGGTATATATGGTTTTACAAATACATAGGTACGTATTTACATTTATTTTAAAAAGTTCTTTTGTTTATGTCTCCCATTATCATCACAAGGTATTTTTGTTGGCATTTTCACCTGTTGGCATTTTCGTTTTCATCAACTTTATTTCTTTAGATAAAAAGTTGTTGGCGATTGTCATTGTCATCATTAGTTAGTCAGACATTCTAGTTGGTTTTAAGCCAAGAAATACATAATAGTGCAATTTTTAACAGTACAAATCTCTGGCGCAATCGCAATTTAGTCAATTTTCCAAAACTTTCTACAATCGTTAACGCCTTAACGGGAATATAGTAGTTAATTTAGCTAATTCTTATCAAAATGGGCATTTTAGCAACAATTATTAAAAACACTACTGATCGTTCTCAATTTCAAAAATTTTTAATCGTTGCAGGAACTGTTTTACATGAAATGTTCGCCAGTCTGAGGGAGAAATTTCAAAATGTACAAGAAGAAATTACTTCTAGGTAAGTAAATTCCAGTAAAGTATGTATAGAACACAAACAATATTTGCTTTGGTATGCAAACTCATATTTTTCTGTTCAACCGTTGCACATATTATCCTTTAAAGTTAGCAAATTTATCATATTATACCCTAACTGATATATAGATTAAGATTTAGTCATTAGTGTAACCTGTACTTTTTTATTTTTAATTTTGACAAATTGACGAGACTGGTAAAAAGTAGTTACTATTTTTCATAGCTCATGGATGTACTCGTGTGTCTAACATTCTTTTCTTTTTGTATCATTGTTGGCCGCGTGAAATAATTCATTACCATCACTAATGTTTCTACGAACTTAACTTACATTAAAGAAATCATAAAATAATGAGGGTGTTTCTTATCAAAGTTACCATCATATATCCTATATTATCCACATATCTGTTTCCTGCATTATCACCAGCGCAAATTACTTTTGGTGGGTTTCATTAAGGCTACGTTTTTGTTTTTGGCCACCCCCGAGGTTTAGTGTAAAAACTACCCTGCAGGCAAACTTGAAATTCACAAACATATTACGATGATTGCATCGTCTTTCATCTTACGAAGTTGTGCAGGCTTATTCTCAGTCTCTCTCTCTCTCTAACGAAGATTTTTTTTGTTGTGCAGTCTTCGCAACCTTAAATTAGACAGACACTCATCCAGGGACAATAACTTTCGACGCAAACCGGAGAAGGATGTGTGCAATTATGATGCTGGGGTGGAACTTTTGGAACGTTATCAAAGCTACTGGAGTGAAATCCATGCAAAGACTGAAATTACGGCTTTATGTGCTTCAGTAAGTTTCATAATCCTAATTGTAGCTCATTTGCGTAATTGTAAAATTCAACCACACCCATGTTATAGTAGTGAGGTCACTTGGAGGTAAAAAAAAGGGATAGTTATGACTCCTTCTCCAGACTCCCCTGTGTGGATACAATAGTATCCTGTACAGGTCAGACTTGTTGATATTATTCTCGAATCCGTAACTCTTTGGGGTGTCCTGTTTAACTCTCGTGTCTTTGCAACCCTCTCCAATTCCATTAATCTCTCCTGATAAGCTCAGTCGTGCGTTTACTTATACAAATATAAGTATCCTACTGAAATAAAAATTGTTTACAGGAGGTAGATGAAATTATTCAAAGCCTGCATGAAAACTATGAACAACAATGGACAACAATTGGAAAGTTGTCCACGTCCCTCGCTTTGATTCCTCAGTTGGTGCATGGAGTGCAAGAAATCTGTGATTCTGTCCGTAAGTGACCAATTTAATATTTTCTTAGCAAATAAGAACACTGGAATAGCTTAGATTATAAGTCCTGCAATTTGGCTTCTACAGTCAAAAAAGAATTTTATAGTGTAATTCTTTTCTTTCATTATCTTACATGTAGAAAAGTATTGTGTCCTATTTTGGTGCAAAGAATTTGAAGGAAATATAGAAAAACAACGTAATACAAACCTGCACATACTATACATATATCGTGGCCGAAACCGACAATGAATTCTCACTTTTACACATGGGACATTTTTTATGACGTACGATTTGGATAGACTATTCACTGGTGCTACAGCTCTATAGATGCTTTGAGAAACAAAAATGAAAGAGTTAGAGAGTCAATGATGGGAGAACACAATTGCCGTGAAAGTGATAGTAGTATTCATGGTGGGGCGCTCGGTTGGCAATGTCGTTTTCATGTGATCATTGTGAAACTGGACGTGACTGATTCGTTGCGCTATTTTTTATTCATCGAAATTGAATACATGCTTTTCAGGAAGATACTTTGTCTGATTGGTATATTTTGTACGTCTTCTAATCCCATTCCATTAACTGTTTAGAACAATAGATATATATGTAAACCTACACACACTATGCATAATAGATTTTGCAAGACTTCCTCTTTTCTCATTAGTACATACCTAAGCTTGGCAAAAGGGATATAAATAATAGATATCAATGGATATCGTGGATGTTTGTAAAGAAGGATAAACGTTAGCTGTATAGAATTCTGCGATGGTAAGAGGGTGAATGGAGAAAGTAAGAAATTGATCGCATTCACGCATCCAGCTCACGTACACCAAAATGTTTTTGTCCGCCGGATAATCTCTTTTTGACTTTTCCCATTTCTGTCTTCTTGCTTCAATCTACTTTTAATGGATGGAAATTTTCACATGTCGTTTGAATATTATGTGTTTCTCTTCCTTTTATTATTCGTACACAAAAATTAAACATTAAACTGCAAACAGTGAATATTGGTCGACATTCGACATTGTGCTGACACAAACGCATAAATAATTTTTATTGCTATTTAGCTGTTTAAGGATTTGTGTGTATAAAGATCAGTCTCCTCCAGTACTCATCGTAGCACTTAACGATAAATCGTTCTACTAATTGGTAGAATAGCATAAATTATGACTACGCAAATCAATTTAAAATGAAGGTTTTTACATGGTTTGCATTAAACATGTGTGGATGGTGAATGCTTTTTAATTTCATCGTTCCACTTTCATTATTCTAGTAAACGTGCAAAGTGCCTTTGAAGAAACAGAAGCAGCTTTACTTATGCTAGAGGATATGGTGGAGACGCAAGAACTTCGAGAAAAACAGCTAGACCACCGATTCCAATTGGCTTTGTATCAAGAGAAACGAGCTTCTGAATTACAGGATCTCAAAGGTTTGACTTGACATCCTTTTTGAAGACAAAGAATGCTATTTTATTTGTACTATACAAAAGTACTTAACAAGTATAAGTGTAACGCTGTGAAAGTTTATTTAAAAATTTGAAAATCTCAAGGCTAACATTCCAAGTATATTGACAAACTGCTAAATTGAATGGAATAATTTCTCAATTCTTGATTGTTTCATAAGCCTATCACCTATGTACATATTCACTTTGTCCCTTTGTGGTCTCCAATTTGATGTGACATAATAATATGTATTTGACGTATACATTTGATTATTTGTATGTATTTGTAGAACGATTGACAGAAGATCATCTTAGAAAAATTGCAGAATTATGAAACGTTAAGGGCCTCTCATTTGAAAGAGCGACAAGCTGTTTTCCAAGAAGCTTTCGAAGAGGATATCCAGAGGTTTAAATCGGAAGGAGCTCTTCCAAGTATGTACATACACATGCCCATGTTAATAATATGTTATGACATGCCATTCTACTAAAAGTGGATTCTCAATTCTCATTCTTTGGTAAAATGTTGCTACACGTATGTGTAGGCACCACAAAGCATCAGGACATGCTGATGCATCCTTTTTACTTTTCGGTATCACAATGCCCCAAATGATGAACTGTGCATACCTGAGCTGGCGAGCTGGCTTGCTAAAAATTACCCCTTCTTTTTACTATGTGTAAAATGTTTTAATTATCCACTACTCAATTTCAGAGTCGAAANGTGTAAAATGTTTTAATTATCCACTACTCAATTTCAGAGTCGAAAACGTCTGGAACTAACAAGTCAACACCAAGTTTAGAAGAAATTGTTCTGGAAGAAGATGGCGTAGATTTGGAATCATTTCTAGCAGATGAAAGAGCAACAGAGGAGGGCCGCCTGAAAACTAAAAATCCTCCAGAAGATGAAAGCGACGATGCCGATTTAGAGTCAAGTAGGAATCAGTCTAAGGATTCAGTTAAACCAGGATGATATAGGATTCGTTTATTATCCAGAATTATATTCATAATTTAACATTCCAATTCCAGCAGTCCGACTTTCATTAAACAAAATGTACCATACGCTTTAAATAGAGCAACCCAGATGAACTTATTTAAACAAACATTAAGCAATTCATATACTACTTTAAATTGAGTATAATGTGTTTTAAATGTGCCTACTAAAAAGAAACTACAAAATATGTAACTACACTATTATGACCTAACAAGATTGAAAGTGTTGTATTAGTTGCTGTAAACCATCACACGTCACATAACGTACCTTTAGAACTTTTCGGGATAAGATTGTTTGTGTGATGGTTTAAGGCGGCCCGTTTACTTGTCACGACTGTTTTTCATGATAAAAAAGGAAAGTACCACATTTTGACTCTACCGCGACATGCAAGGAATGAAAGTTCAAAATGACGTGGGAACAAGGATTCCGGGCCTATTTATACGGCACACTGGATATTTAATTTTCAATGATACTTCCATGTATTCGTCCATTATATGTTTATCTGACCCCACCTGGATCCCACACATTCTTACACCTAAACAATATTTTTGTCGACTGCAACTAGATACGCCTGAACACGAAAAGACATTTTATTGTTGTATATGTTACAAACGCGCGATATGTATCATTTGTAAATTATCGTGTCTAATAAATGTGATTACTATCGTGAATATGACTTTGTTATGGACATCGT